>CAXITT010001827.1:0-24750 GCA_964033795.1 Lymnaea stagnalis
GATAAATCCCGCTAGTGCATGTAAGAAATATGAAAAGACAGTATCGGAATGGTTAGTTTCACTGATTAGGTTGGGGTATAGTCTTGCACATTCCTAATTTAGTTAAAATTAGATAAAAATCCCTAAAAAATCAAAATTTCCTTCTGACATATTGAGTGATGTAAAAGAAATAATTAAAAAGCAAATAGCAAAAGAGCTATTTAGATTGATTTCTTCTTAAATTTAGATTCATCTGTAGCTACAGCAAACATTTTTTTGGTTAAAATCATAGTAGTAATAATCAAGAGTTACATCTTGCAGGTTAGAATTATATTACGATTGATCTGTGACAAAAAAATCTTATTTAAATTTTTAAAGATTCTCTACTCTAATGCAGGTGTAGTTAAAATCTTGCACTGAGCTTGACTTGACCATTTTGAAGGTTTTCTTTTGTTCATTTAACACCACCTCCCTAAATATTAAAGAGCGTGAATACTCACTAATTCCAATAGTGGTTGGACTTTAACTATTTAATAGATTAAATAAACAAAGCTATTCAACTTTCCCTTTGAGAACCAAGAATTTTTTGTCGCAACACCCATGCAAACATTGCTGGTGTAAAAGCAATGATTACACCAAGTGTGTGATTAATTTTTTGGGTACTTTTTATGATGGTAACTTTCAGGTTAAAATTGTTCATAGGATATTGTCTTCATATTAATTCAAGCTTGCACTCTAATATAGTAAAGTTTCTGTCTTCTACTAAGTCATGTATTATTTTACTTCCAGGTTAAAGTTGTTGTTTTCACAGAGATCACTTGAAGACCCCCATCACTGCCAGAATTCACAGCTGCTCTTATGATGAATGTGCAGGAGGAATCATGACATGCCAGGACAATGACTGGTCAACATTTTACTTCAGGTAAATCCAGTCCTTTTTATTCTATTTATTTTTCATTACCTATGCCACTAATTTAAGGAAGAAAAAAAAATTAATTTTAACTTGATGCTTGATTTATCACACTGGGTATTAATCTTGAGGTAACTTGCCATGATTGGGATCTTGGAAATTTATTCCCAATGGATTATAAGCCGACCACAATCTTAGTTTTGGCCAGGAAAACCCTGAAAAGTGTGTAATCTGCTTATTAGTCTATTCTTTCAGTTTTGGCTGGGAAATTCTTAAACAACATCCAGAAATTCAAATTAAATAATTTTAATAAGTATGTCGCTAAATGGGAGAAATAGATATGGACAAACAGATCAATTAGTTAATGCTGATCATTAGTAGGGCCCTGCCTGTTTACCACATCCTTCCATTCAGACATCATCGTCCTCAGAGGTGCTACAGCCCTTCATAGAGGCCTGGTCTGCTTGTCTGCTCTACAACATCCTCCCTTTTAAGCTGATCCATGACTTTACTCCTTCCAGGTGATTTTAGTCCTTTACAACACAATCCATATCAGTCTTGGTCGACGGATGAGCCGTTAACCCTGCCTGTTTACCACATCCTTCCATTCAGACATCATCGTCCTCAGAGGTGCTACAGCCCTTCATAGAGGCCTGGTCTGCTTGTCTGCTCTACAACATCCTCCCTTTTAAGCTGATCCATGACTTTACTCCTTCCAGGTGATTTTAGTCCTTTACAACACAATCCATATCAGTCTTGGTCGACGGATGAGCCGTTAACCCTGCCTGTTTACCACATCCTTCCATTCAGACATCATCGTCCTCAGAGGTGCTACAGCCCTTCATAGAGGCCTGGTCTGCTTGTCTGCTCTACAACATCCTCCCTTTTAAGCTGATCCATGACTTTACACCTTCCAGGTGATTTTAGTCCTTTACAACACAATCCATATCAGTCTTGGTCGACGGATGAGCCGTTAACCCCTAGGCTTCTGTCTATAGATCACTTTTGCTGCTCTACAATCTAATATCCTCTCGAGGTTTCTTGTCCAAAGCAGCCTGAACCTTTAAATTGCAGCAACTACGGATGGTTCCGGTACTGATAGTGTTCATTAGGAAATTGCATCGGCTGGCTGTCAAGCTAGTACATTAGATCTTTATGCCCTCCCCAAAGCACACACACCCTAACTCTCCAAGCCTGAGTTATCGGGCTGGGAAGCAGAAAGTTGGAGATCTCCCTTTGCCAGGTCAGCCCCCCGCCCGCACCCACTCGATCGAGTACCTGTGGAGGTCACCCCAGCACAAGGACATCCGGTGGGCTGGTGGCGCTTCTCTCACAGCATCAGGAGTTGGGATTGTGTATTTACATCCTAAAATCTTACCCTGCCCATCCCTGAGAACGTCCGGCGCCGTCGAATAGAGATTTCTACAGTGGGTTTCTACCTTGCAACTAATTTACGAAGCAGCTGTTACGAAATGGTTGCCGAGGTACAACTACCTTAACTGCTATGTAAATAGAACCATTGGCATGAGTTGCCACTACCCACCTCATGCCTCGAATCCTTAAAGGGCAACATGTAATCATGCTCCCTACCCCGTTTCTGACGTTTTATTTCCAGCTGCAGTATGTGCTTCGATTTTTGGCAGATACCATGCACACTCTTTGTCTCCCAGGGCAGGCTCGCGCAATAATGGTGGTTTTGTTCCCAGTCTAGCGCTAGGGGGCAGCACCTTAGTCAGCAAGCCACTAAAAACTTGTCAACCGGAGCCCCAGGGGATATACATACCCATCCATCATTATGGATACACTAGACTGTATATTTTTCTGAGGATTTTCCAGGTATTGATCAGGTTCTCCTTTTGTCTGGCTGTTATGCATTACCACTGGTCTTATGATAATAAAAGTTTTGTATAGGACCATGGTAGTTTTCCTGCACTGGTTAGGCTTTTTAAAGTTGGTTGGTGTCCTGATGTTTGAGATTCTGATACGTTGTTTGTGATAGTTCATCCTGTGCTCACATGTATGTTTCTCTGAAAGTTGTTTGTGATACGGTAGTTCATTTGGTGCCCACATGCATGTTTCTCATAACGCTTTCTAAAGGGATGTTAAATAGGATGCATGCTAGTGAGTCTCCTTGACTCAGTGGCCCTGATTAATATGACAGTTCCTCAAGTACTCTTCCTGTACTTTGATTCTTTTTTTGGAGGTAGCCATCGTCATGTTTAAGCCAGATAAGTTTGTTAGAAACTCTATAGTGCATCATACAGATATCCCCTGTCTAAGCTGTTGTGTAGTCCACATATTGTTGGTGTATGGGGATGTTGTATTCTTAGCATTTCTTCTGGAGACATCTGGTGGTCAAGATATGATCTGTGGTGGGTCTATTCCGTCTGAATTCAAATTGATAGTCACCTAGAATAGGTTCAGTAAACCTTTTCAGTTTTCTTGCTATTAATTTGTTGATGATTTTGTAGGTTACATTAATTAGGAAGATTCCTCTGTAATTTGAGCATTCCAGTTTAGATCCTCTCATGTGAATTGAGCGCAGTACCCCTTTTTATTTGGCATTTCATCTTCCTGCCAAAATTTGTCTATATTTGTCTATGCAGTTCGTTTTCACTTAGTTTTATAAGTTCCACAGTGATAAGGTCGGTTCCTGGGGCTTTATTATTTTTCATGGTAAGGATCACGCTTTTTGTTTCATAGTTGGTTGGCTGACTAAAGGGTACAGTTCTTGTGGTAGTTTGTAATCCTCATTGGCTCCACCATATGAGCCATTTGGCATCCCTTCAAATTGTTGTGTCCTTCCAGTACCTTTTCTGTGATCAGTTCCTTATCTATAATGCTGATAGAATTCCTAATAAATGCTGCCAGTTGTGCTGTATGCATGAATAAACAAATCCATGTCTTAATTAAAAGCTATTTTATTTTGTTAAAAAATGTGATGATTAAATCATTATCTTCCCTTATTATAGTATAGGCTATATTTTAGAATGAAAACCTAAAAACATGTTAAAGTTTAGACTGTAGTGATTCGAAGAAGTTGTTCACCGTTTGTGCTGGTCATCACTGTCCGTATACATTTGCCTTTGTAAAACATAACACGGTATAGCTTAAATTTTCTTTTAAAACTTTTTCACAGCACTCCCATGTATTTCCAAAAATCTTGTCTAATCCAATGGGGGGGGGGGGGGGGGGGGGATTTTTCCCGCCTTTATAAAAAAAACGGGACTATTTTTTTTAAATTTTTAAACCTTTTTTTAAAAGAAAAGAGTAAAAAAAAAATATGGAAAAACAGGGGGGGGGGGGGGGGGGGGGGATGTTTGCCAGCCTTAGTAAACAACACTGACTATATTTTTTAAATTTTCTAACCTTTTATTAAAAGGAAAGGATCAAAACAAAGTATGGGAAAACCTGAAAAGGGGATGCAGCGTAACAATGCATCCTTTTACCTAACCCTATTGCTGCCTCTCCTGATTTTTTATATTTTTTTGCTTCTCTCTTGTTTTTCTATTTACCTGACTAAAGTTCTGAAATTTTCCCATCTAATTTCTTGTAATGCAGCAATAGACATTTTACTTTTTTTTTTTAGTTACTCTATTAGTTTGGTTAAGGCTCCTGCTCTAACCAGGCTTATTAAGTTCAGAATCGCAGTCCTAATATGATGTCCATTAGTATCGTTCTGGTTTGTGGTTTGGATTTTGTTACCCATTTTTACATGGTTGTGTCGTTAGCCCTCAACCATCTGGGGGCTGCTCCTTAAAGCTTTCTATGTAGTGCCTTTATTTTTGGAACCCCCCACTTCTAAGAAGATTCTATTTTGGTCCACCCCAGGTATTTTATTTCCTTAGTAGCCATCATATCCTGTGGGTTTCCCTTATCTGCCACCAAGGGAGGCACTCGATGGAAGATGCACAAGAACTTACCCCACCTAATCATCTAAACTCCTAATGGAGGAGTTAAAAATGAAAGGTTCTTTTCAACTTGCCGCCCCTTGAAATGTAAATACATGCCTATCTCTGGGTTAATATGTCTCCAATAATCTTCAAACTGCACCAAGTTGGGTGTCACTTTGTGATGTGTATGCATAATGTGGGGTGTGTACACGAGGTGGGTTGTTCGCCCCACATTTGAAAACAATTCCATTAACCAAAGAGATGTAGTAAAATAGATCAATTATGTAGCCTACAATATTATAATTCATCATAAACTCACCTTTCTCTTCTAACTTGTAAAATTAGTGTAAACCATTTGTTCCAATGCAAGTGAATAAAAAGCAAAAATCTATAAAGTATGGCATTCAACACAGCTCCTCATGAATAATCATTCATTTTGCGCATGTTCTAAAACTTAATTTACTGTAATTACTGCAGTTATTAACTCTCAAAAAACGGCAGATTTTTCAATTTTTTTATATTGCAACTCACTATCAAAGTGTCTCATAAGTGTAATTTTGTAGCTAAAAGTAATTGCATGCTCTTTAATTGATATTAGGTGTTCAAAATATACTTTCCAAAATAGATTTATTATTTTTAGGCAAAACAAAACATTTTTGAGTCGACAAAAACATAACATCACAGCTTTACAAAGAAAAAGAAAAAAAATAGTTTCCAATTATATTAGTAAAATTGATCATATATTCAATACTGCAACAAATATTCATTTTTCAAAATAATAGACTCACTTTGTGGACAACGTATCAATCAAGGAAATAATGCCACAAAAAGTCAAATTTATAATTTTAAAAAAAAATAATTTTCAAACATATGCATGTAATTATCACTTAGAAAATTATTAGTACCCGGGTAAGTATTAAATTAGAATAAAAGCTAAGAAAAAAGGTACACTTTAGTAAGTTAACTTTTTATTTTATATCACAGAGATATCAATCAGATTATCTAATCTGTCATCCAGATGATGCATATACATTCTTGAAAACAATTTCTTTCTTTATTAAAACATAAAAATGTTCCACAAAGGAGCTTTTGATATATACTCTGACCCTTTTACCCTTGTTTTGGTAATGCAATTTAAATTTTGTTTGTTATTGTCATGTTGCAGTGCATATGTAAAAATGTCAGACTTTAAGAATAAAGTAACAGGTACATCGTCAAAGATAAGTTAAGATTCTTTTATTGATCTGAACAAATGTAAAGGTTTTATGATTGCATTGTACATTTTCAGCACATATAAAAAACAATTTGAACACAAGCCATTTGTAGTAAATTTTTTCACTAGCAGCCATTCAGTGAGTTCTTTTAGCCATATCAGGGACTTATTAGTTCTCATTATGATTTGTGACATTAGGGGGAACACGCTGGTAAATTAGTACAGATTGGGGAACAAAAGAATTTTTGTATTTTTCAGTCCTTGCCCTGATGGAAAAAATTCGTACCGAACAGGCCAATCCTAAGTATATTTAATATCAGACGTTGAATTCCCACACTAGCAGGTAATACTGAAGTAGGCTTCCAATTGTTGCTCTTTAGAATAAGTTAACGACTTGTTTGTTTACACCGAAATTGTACAGTTTTTTTGAGGTAGAACAGTCTTTGGTTGAATTTCTTATACAACATTTGGCCGTGCTCATGCCAAGTTAGCTTATAATTAATGGTGACACCTAAGTACTTCTATGCATCTACTTTCTCTACACTTTGATTTTTTAAGTTAAGATCTTTAATCTGGTGTTACCCCGTCCTGAAATCAACAACCTTTCCTTTGTTTTTGAGACATTCAGCTGGAGAAAATTTTCATCGCACCAATTGATAAAGCTTGTAACTATGTTGTGGTATAAGCCTTCAGATATTAATCCAATGATGGTGGAGCCTAAATGTCATAATGTCCTATGTCTCCTAAAGTGTTCATTAATTGCTACATTTTCATGATGCTGATACAGTTCTTTTTATTTTGCATTGAGATACATAAGAGTCTTCCAATTTTGCACAGCTTGTCTCCTTTATTTTCAGTATCAGAAACTTTTTGGAAACTCAGCATGGCCTTGAATCTGT
The DNA here is from genome assembly GCA_964033795.1 of Lymnaea stagnalis. NCBI lineage: Eukaryota > Metazoa > Mollusca > Gastropoda > Lymnaeidae > Lymnaea > Lymnaea stagnalis. The sequence continues at coordinate 6,895 of CAXITT010001827.1, forward strand.
CCTTAGTCATATTTCATCATATAAGGATTTCCTGGACCACAGTCTTGTAAAATAAGTACTTGAATAAGTACTGTATTCATAATAAATCCTCTTAGTTGATTAACTCTTCAATTATTTTATACCAATTTTATAAAACAGAAAGTTTCTTTGGTTCATTGTCCTGCACATTGCGTACTAACAAATATATGCATCCAAATTTGCAGTAAATTAGAGTTTGAAAAAGTCTATTTGCTTTTGAAATCTCCTTAAATGTGAAGTAAATTTTGCTGGTGTAACACATGCTATTTTATCTGTTGATGTAGCATGGTTAACTAATGTACTGTTTGATTGTCTAGGATGCCACTATCACAATTAATCTGCAAGTGCTCCTCTCTCATTCATCAAGTAATGATAACGTCCAATTAATAAAATTACACAGTACTTTATTACATTCTACCACATTAAATAATATGCCTTGCTAGGCGGATATCCTGCAACAATTCCAGGATGCAATCATTATACACTTATACAATACCACAATTTGAATCACAATACCCGGTACTACAATACTTCAATAATTCCCATGATAGAAAAATAAAACAGGTCCGCTCCTTTTCAGCAAAAATGGTGTACTCTCTCGTTCAACTAAAGTGTGCAGTTCACCTACGCAATAGAAAGATAGTTCCTCCTCTTTTCTCGTGAAATAAGAGGTATTACAACTCTATGCTCAAATTACTACGCCATCCTGACATAATAGTGTTGTGTGCAAAATAAGACAATTTTGTCTGTTACAGATGGGTAAATGGAGTTCGAAGTGATACTAATACACATGCTAAATTTATTAAGCATTCCTTCTTCATGAGCTGTAATCATTCTTCACCCAACAGGAGTGAATGGTCAAGAGCAATCACACCTCAACAAGACATGTTCCAATGATCTTCCATCTCATAGAAATCAATCCATTATGTGACAACTTTGGACAATAAGGTATGTGAACTTTTACTATGAAATGAATGAATGAATGGTCAAGAGCAATCACACCTCAACAAGACATGTTCCAATGATCTTCCATCTCATAGAAATCAATCCATTATGTGACAACTTTGGACAATAAGGTATGTGAACTTTTACTATGAAATGAATGAACGTAATAAGTTGGGCCACCTGGGTATGGCAAATAGTAAATGTGTAGGAAATGTTCAAGATTAATACAGCAAAATATTTAGAAAATAATACCTTTAGTTTAGCAGCATAACAATCGGTCGACTATACTACATTAGTGAAAACTTGTGCTTAAACAAAAAAAAAAATATAGTAAATATAAAATGAGCAAAAAAATTTGTTATTTAAGATTTCATTAAATATAAAGAAACGAGCAATAGTCATTGTCACCTGTATTTATCAAGTTAAAAAATTAATCAAATTCATAGTCATGTTTAAAAAAATATGGTTTTTTAGAGCAGTGGTTCTCAACCTTTCTAATGCAGCGACCCCTTTATACAGTTCCTCATGAGCAATTGTCATTGTTACCTGTATTTAGCCAATTAAAAAATGAATCAAATTTCATAGTCATGATAAAAAAAATATGTTTATTTAGAGCAGTGGTTCTCAACCTTTCTAATGCAGCGACCCCTTAATACAGTTCCTCATGTTGTGGCGAACCCCAACCATAAAATTATTTTCGTTGCTACTTCATAACTGTAATTTTGCTTCTGTTAGGAATCCTAATGTAAATATCTGATATCCAGGATTCATTATAATTGTTACAAATTGAACATAATTAAAGCATTAATCAATCACAAAAAACAATATATTGTGAAATATAAATTTCTGATTACAAATAAATGAAATTTTGTCTTGAAGCATGGTGTAGCATGGGTAGCAGTCTTAATATAACAACAGTAAACTACTTTGCTACATTTTGCGACAGTATGCATAAAAGCCAACGTCAGTGCGAAGGTTTAGAACAGTCTTTGCAAGAGCACAACGAAGATGATCTTCCACAGCAAGTTTACTTCTACCTTTAGGCTTGATTACCAACAAGCTGGAAAACCCTGTTTCACGAAGATATGTTGTTGGAAAGGAAGAGGAGAGCGCAAACAACCCAAACCTTTTCCAGGAAATTTTATGATCTTTCAGAAATAAACCAACTGTGTCGAATACATCACGTGCAGTATATATCATTTCAAGAGTTCTGCAAAATAGAAACTTATCTTAAAGTCACCGTCATTAATATACCTCACGAAAACTAGTAGCTGTGAACAGTTTGCAACGTCTGTAGATTCATCAAGCTGGATACTAAATATTTGAAGTGGAGCTGATTTAATTTCCTGGATTACCTGATCAAGAATATCAACAGACATGTCAACTGTTTTTCTATAGACAGTGTCGTTAGTTACGGAAATTGCACCTAGTTTCATAACAAATTCATCTCCAATCATAATGAAAATTTCTGACATTTCTGTTTTTTTAGCCTGACCAAATCAATCGGTTTCTAAGACCATCTGCATCGAAAATGTGTGTTTTCTAATGGTCTTAGGCGACCCCCATGAAAGCGTCGCGCCCCACAGGTTGAGAACCGCTGATTTAGAGGATAACCTTTTATTTATAATATCTGAAAAATTTCATGACGGTCACCATGGTCACCGTAGCCTGCTAGAATTATATCTAACGATGTAACAGTTGTTATTTTTATGGTCTTGTCCCATCGATCCCTGTAACTCTGGCAATACCTAAACTTCAATCCACTCAGAACTGATGCTTTTATATTTCCATGCTTGGATTCCCAACTGCAGTAGATCTGAGAGTGAAAGATCTTTGCGAGGAAAAATGCTTAATCTAACATTTATTAACGTTCATGCTCCCATCAAAGATATGGAAGGTTGTGAAAAAGGATCCTTTTATTAGACTCTGGAAAAGATCTACAAAGAGGCACCACGACATGATATTAAAATACTGATTGACTGCTTCAATGCCAGCTATTGGCAAGGTAAAGTCTGCATAAAGAATCCAATGACAATGGGATCCAACTCATAGACTATGCTTCAATAAAAGCGATGTCAGTTAGCAGAACCAAGTTTCCACTCAAAAATATACATACAAAATCAATCGTTTTAAGGATCAGACTAGACATACTAGATGTAAGAAGCTATCAAGGAGCAGATGCAGACTCAATCTACTTGTAAGGGTTAAATATAAGCAGAAAATAAGCATTATTCACAATCGCCAAAATCAAAGAGAAAAGTGATTACCAAAAACTTTCCAAAAAATGATGTAGAAGCATCACAGGAGGAAACTGGAAAAACAACATAAATGAACAGTGGGATACTATTAAAGAAATGCTGTGAAAACGTCAGAAAAAGTAGGAGGATTCAAGCAATCTAACAATAGAGTAGGCTGATTTGATAATGAATGCAGACAGACTGTTGAAGAAAGGAACAAAGCCAGAGGAAAGCCCTAAAAATGTGTAGGAAGAAAAAGAGGACATGAGGAAAAAGCTAAATGAAAAAGAAGACTTATCAAGGGAGGGAAACAACAGAGCAATGTACATAAAGATAAAATATGAAAAGAATGGATACCAAGCCAGACTGCAAAATTAATTAAGGAAAAGAGTAAAGTAATGGAGAGGCTGAAAATTTTGAGGACATAAGTGCAGAAAATGGACAAGATGAAGATTATTAACCACCAAATGGAGGACCAGACCCTTTAATAAACTAGTCAACTCTAGAAGAAACTTCAGACATAATCAATTCTATGAAAAACCACAAACCCCCTGGAGAAGATCTCATCACAGCAGAACTTATAACTAAAATTTGTCAAGAAGAGAAAATTCCAACAGAATGGCAAACAGCACTAATAACCCCACTACACAAGAAAGCTTCCAAACTTCAGTGCACAAACTACAGAGGACTCTCCCTATTAAATGTTACATACAAAATACTGACAAAAGTAGTTGCCAAAAGGCTACAGCCTTTCATTGAAGAAATACTAGGTGACTTCCAATGTGGATTCAGACAAAACAGATCGACTGATCGGATGCCTATTAGAGAAATGTTACAAACATAATATCCCAGTACATCAACTCTTTTGGCATATGACAGCATCAAAACCAGGTTGACATGGCTATTCTCGACTTCTCAAAGGCCTTCGACACTGTTCCACACACTGTTCTACATAAGCTCCAGCGCTACAGCATTACCGGCAACCTTCACTCCTGGCTCTCAACATTCCTAACACAACGTACCATGCAAGTAGTGGTAGGCGGTGTCCAATCAGGGAAAGCTACCGTAGACTCAGGAGTTCCACAAGGCACAGTGCTGGGCCCCCTTCTCTTCCTCTGTCACAGAAACATCTCAAGTGAGGCTGTTTGCAGATGACTGTCTTGTCTACAGAGAGATGAACGGCTACAATGACCACAGCCACCTCCAAACCGATTTGAAGTGCCTTATGAATTGAGCGGACAATTGGGGCATGAAATTTAATGAAACCAAATGCTACACAATGACCATCTCAAGAAAAAAAAACATCAACGTATATGTACTCACTAAACGAGACAATTCTCCAACAAGCATCAAATAACCTAAAATGGTCACCCCATATAAAAAATTTTTTTTTTAAAAGTCAACTCCACCCTAGGTTTCATCCGAAGAAATCTGCGCCACTGCCCAACTTCCTGCAAACGAAATGCATATCTCTCACTCGTCCATCCACTACTAGAATATGGTGCGATCATCTGGGACCCACACCTTAAGCAAGACGTGGACAAGATGGAGCGAATTCAACGTACCAGGGTGCGTTTTATCGCTCGATACTACAAATCCACCACTTCTTGCTTCATTACTGGTCTCTTAAAAAGATTTGACATCCCTCCCCTTAAAGACAGACGAGAAGGACTCCGCCTGACATTCTTATAAAAAGTGATCATGGGACTGGTGCCGGCCATCCCAGCAGGCACGTACCTCACCCCACAGAAGCCAGGTAGACTGATCAGAGCAAAACGCTCACTAAACACTGACTTCACCACTGACAATCCCATAAACAATTACACCCGAATCATTAGCAAATGCTTCAAAGTGCCTCAGTGCACAACAGTGCAGTATAAACAATCTTTCTTCCCACACACAATAATAGCATGGAACCAACTGGACAATGCCACTGTGAACTCGACATGGGTCGAAAGCTTCAAGGCTGCCCTGGCATCAGCTAGGAGCTGTTAGAATAGCAACATCGTACCCCCAACCGTTGCACAGAAGCCAGTACATGGATGCAGCAACGAACAGAACCAGAAAAGAAAATATCTTTATAAGATTGATACATAAAATAACTGAAAAAGCGTTTGCTTACGAGGTTCAGGGAGACTATTCAAAGGAATTTTAGATTAGACGAGGCCTAAGCAAGGAGACTTACTGTCATACATGCTATTTAATCTAAAATTGGATAGAGTTATAAAAGTGGCTCTCAACTTTCCTAATGCTACAATTCTTTAATACTGTTCCTCATGTGGTGGTGACCCCCCCCCACCACAAAATTATTGTCGTTGCTACTTCATAACTGTAGAGTATGTGTGTTTTCTGATAGTCTTAAGTAACCCCTGGGAAAGAGTCAATCGACTCCCAAATGGGTTGAGACGCGCTTAGTTATAAGAAGCATATACATTGACATCTGAGGAAAACCCAAGACCCGCTCACTACAATCAACCCCTTCAGTATCTTGCATATGCTGATGACTTTGTCAGCACTGTAAGGGAAAATTAGGAAAGATATATCAAAAGCCTTTATTGAATTAGAAGACTTTATAAAATTGATTAGCTATCGAATTTATAGTTTAAAAATTAACTCAAATAAAATTAAAACATCCAAGTTCACCCTCGCGATGATAATGCTTCGAGCATAAAATCACTATAAGCAGGGTTGGAAGTCATGAAGTCATTAAAACTCAATTTTGAAAAAGTAAATTAATTCAAATACCTAGGATCTTTATGAAATGAAAGAAATGAATTACTAACAGAAATAAAAGAAAGAATATCGGCAGGAAATAGGGCATACTTCAGTAGTCAGAAAATTTTCAAAAGTAAAAAGATATAAGCAAGTGAAACTTGGAACCTAACAAAACCGACAGTAAACCTATTAAACTCATGAGAGAGAAAAGTTCCCAAGATATTACCACTGCTCATGTTAATGAAGTAATTCAAATGTATATATATTGTCTTTGGTTATTTTACTAGAGTTAAAAATTTGTGCATGACTGATAAAATTATCTGATTGAATTACCATCTTTTTTTATGCAAAGGGGTCATTGGTGTAGATATGAATCAGACTTTGAAAGTAGTACCTATTAGAAATGAGTTTAGCATATTACAAGCTGGTGACCAAGGAAGTGAAGTTCAGTTGAACACATAAAGTGTCATGGGTGAGGGATATTATCAGTAAAATCACTGAAGGAAATTTAAAAGCTTGTGATTTGCCAATTTAAATGAAGTTCTCATTTAAACATAACAAAAACAAGAGATGTAACGATAAATGTGATTAAACATATGCTTGAATTTATTTTTATTATATTATAATTGACTTGAATTACACCAATTCGTTCTTTTAGCTTTAAGTATGGTAGCAATTAATTATTTATCCATTTGGGAAAGATAAGGAGAGGTTATTTGACCGATAACAAATCTTAGTTGATAAATATTTCTTTATTTTCAGATGGCGTTCAAGAATTGAAGACAAAAAAACTATGAGGGAAGACTCAAATCTTCTTTAGTTGGCGCCAAACAATTCAAGGCAAAGAGTATGAAGAAAAGACAATGTCATATTGCTTTAATAAATAGATGGTGCTTAACTAATTGTATGTGAGAGAAAAAGAAGAAATTTATATAAATAAAAGAAAAGATATAAAAAAATATATAAAATAAATAATATAAAAAAACTTTTGAAGTTATTTAAATTTATTTAATTGAAAAAAAAAAAGAAAATGAAAACATGAATGCTCTTTATTTTAGGGGGAGAAAAAACAAAAATATCCCCCGCGAGACTATCTGCTAAGAGATGAAAACATGAATACTCCTGGTGATATACAGTGAGTTATCTTTACAAACTTTGGTAATTTAAGGACTTGGTGAAATCCAAGCTACCTAAAAAATGTAGGCAACTTATTCCACCAAGCCCTCCAATTACACATGTTGCAGGAAAAGTGTGAAATCCAGGCATTCTATAAGATCTTCAATTTAAATGTTTATTTGTTTATAAAAAGTCCAGGCACTAAAGCTATAGACCATACTGCTGGATATCTCAACTGTCAATCTATAGAATGCCTGGATTTCATACTTTTCCTGTAAAATACAAATCAATCCATTATTTATGAACATTTGCTATTTGTCTAAAATACACCATAATCTTAAGATCTCGTAAAAAAAATATTTACAATGAATTCACATGGATGGTGTTTAGTTTTTGTACAAAAGTCATTTGTATGTTTATCACATGGGGGACTTTGACATAATTCTGCATTGCCCCTGTTATTATTTTATTGCTTGTCGCCAAATAATTAAACCGTATTTGTGCACAATTGGAGTCTCATCATTTGATGACCAGCAATATACAATATCACACATCCTTAACTGATTCTAAACAACATATTTACAATGGTATATGTTCAAAGTCTTAAAGTACGTTCACACTACCAAATAGTTACTAGGATTCTTGCCTTTTAAACAAGATTTGTTGAGCACTGAACAAAAAATGATGGAACTGTTAATGTAACTTGCCAGCAGAAACTGTACTGGACCAGTGAAATGAAATATGCCAGTCAGCATCTGATATAGTATATAAGAGAGCAGCTTGTAGTCACAGAAAGTTGAGAATCCATGTAACAAATCTGCAGTGTAAATGTACCTAGCAGAAACTGTACTGGACCAGTGAAATGAAATATGCCAGTCAGCATCTGATATAGTATATAAGAGAGCAGCTTGTAGTCACAGAAAGTTGAGAATCCATGTAACAAATCTGCAGTGTAAATGTACCTTTAAAACTAAACCATCTAACACCGGGTACATTTGATGACCAACACTGTATATATCCTTTACTAATACTAGAGAACATAGATCTACAAAATCTTATGCCTACAACAGATCTGTTTACCCTCAAACTCTTAAAATCACACTTATCACAAAATTGTTAAATACCTTATATTTATAGTAAAAAAAATAAACATACAGTCTATATAATGTTTACACCTCAAAATCGTACATAGTAGTCCAAAAGAGTAAGAGTAAACAGGTCTGCTACAAAATCAAATTTCCAAATTATAAAATTTAAGGAAACAATTATAATTTTCAATAAAATCTTTAAAAAATCATGAAAAAATTTAGATATTGGTTCACCTGTTCATACACACATTTATTTAACATCTTGAAGGGGTTGGCACTTTATTCAGTAATGTAAAAAAGAAATCTTTGTGGTACCCAATCATGGTGTATCTCAGTTGTACCCAATCATGGATGTATCTCAGTTGTATCCAATCATGTTACACAATCAGATGAATCTCAGCTGTACTAAATCATGGATGTTGTATCTCAGTGGTAGCCAATTATGGATGTATCATCTTAGTGGTACACCATCATGAATGCATCTCAGTCTCAGTTGTATGGTACCAAATCATGGTTGTAGTACCTCAGTTGTACCCAATCATGGATGAAGTATCTCAGTGTTACACAATCATAGATGAATTTTAGGTGTACCCAATTATGGATGTAGTATCTCAGTTGTACCCAATTGTGGATGCATCTCATTCCTGATGACCAAAATTAAAATTGAGAATAATATCAAAAATATTATACTGCGGTATCTATATTTTTTAAGTTTCCAATATATTATGGCATATTTTTGTCTTTATTTCTCACTATTTCAAACCTGAGTATCATTTGGGATCAATAAAAAAAACTTACAAAATCTCATGTAAAATAAAACTAACTAAAAACTGGAAATACATTTACTTAATAGATATTCAGTACCTGGGTCAATGAACCATGAAATCAAGAGAAATTGTTTCCTATCAGATCACATCTTGGAGGAAATCATCCAATGTGTTGATAGAAACAAGGAAATCATCCAGTGTGTTGATAGAATCAAGGAAATCATCCAATGTGTTGACAGAAACAATCTGTAAATAGAAAAATTATAAACTTGCTTGTCTAGTTTTATATTGTGTATTCTGTATTTTTGAAAGGGTCAGATTATAGGCTAACTAGACGTAAGCCCATGGCCTCAATAATCTCTTGGGCAACCAAATTTTGAAGCTTTGTTTTATAGATTCCAGGGCTTACTAAACAAAACAAAAAACTTCAAAAATTAATGATAAAGGATTTATTTTACAGTCCGCTTGCTGTCCTCTAGGATACCACATTGAAGCTAAATGTTTATTTTTATTATATATTTTATTTATTGTACTTTCTTTACTGAAGGAGTATTCTTGTCAACACGTTTCGTTTTTGTTTGCATCCTTTTATTCAGATTTTCGCATACTTGGTTTAGCTCATTTCCTTAGATTAAATATTTACATTCTGATGTTAATGAAGAAGGCATTTTGACCTATATTTCCATATATTTTTATGAATTATAATTATATACTAAGTCCTAAGTTTTGTTTATCTTATGTAAATCAAGTCAGATATATTTGAGATGGCAAGGTATAAAGCTAGTCCTATGAAATCATTTCTCCATCACAAAAATGGTCAATGTTTCTAAAACTAATAAGTTCAGTGTCTTGCATTTTCCCATGACTACTGTACCTCTCCACGTACCCAAAAAAATATTTCTCATCATTACCGGAGCTCTCAATGTACGGTACCGGTACCCAAAAGAATATTTCTCATGATTACTGTACCTCTCAATGTTCCCAAAACAATATTTATCATGACTACTGTACCTCTCAATGTACCTTAAACAATATTTCCCACTTAACTTATTCCCCTATTTTTGTATGGCCTGAATATTTATGTTTGATTTAAAAACTTTAGCAATTTATGATATATTTTTAATGATTTATGTTATTATTATTTATAATTGTCTATAACTTTTTAATTCTTCGGTGACATTAGTGTTACAAATTTTATATGTTAGTAAGACTGTCAAAAGAAAATCCTTTCAACTGCCCTTGAAATTTTTTAAGTGAAATACTGAACAACAAATTTAATTTAATATTCTCATAAAATTAAGATTGTGATCTCTAGGCCTACTATTTTTCGACAGTAATTGTTGTTATCACTTTAGTATTAAGTCAAGAATCTATTCAACCCAGTCATGCAGACCAGCTTTTTTGAGTGGCAATGTATCAAGTAATTATTCATTTAATGTTATTTCCTAATAACTACAATGAACTTAATGGTAATAAGTTAGAATAGACTACAGTATCAGTAAATAACTACTTTAAAAAATTAAATTAGTTGTTAGTACTACAAGTAGTTAGTCTTTTTCCTCCATATTTTGAGTCTACTAATTTTTGTCTTGTACTAGTTACTTGTGATAATTTAATAATTACTATTACCAGTGGTTTGGTAATTGGTATTATTTCTCCTCAAAATTTTCTAACGCAAATCAAACTAAACAAAAATTGCATTTAAGATAAACTAAAAGGGTGAAATATCATTTAACACTTTCCCAAATAACATATAGTTAGTATACCCTGTCCCTAGTGACTGGGTATAGCACAACTGTACACTTATAATAATGGGAAAAAAGTGTTTCTGGTAATTCCTGGCAACTGGATGGGTTCCCCCCATAGTCTTATATCACAGTAAATGGCTCTCTTTATGTTTTTCTTTTTTAATATGTGGCATGATTTAATTGACTTGAAACCGAACTCCCTTCATAGATCTCCCACTGAAGCAATTTTTCTGTATACAGGTATTAATGATAAAATGACGCAAACAATAGTGGAATGCACCAACAGGGAAGGTGAGAAATTGAAAAGAGACAAATGGCAAATAAATGATGAGATCTAAATAAAAGCCTACTACTACTACACACTGGCGCTCTTCATCTGAACAGCATTTCAGTGGAATTTTTATTTAGCCTTGTGGATGGAAATCCTCTTTTTTAGGGCAGCATTTTCAATGAAGAAATTCAGCAAACTTCTGATTCATATTTGCTTTGACAACAAGGATGGTTGATCCAACATGGATGGTTGATCAATCCTTTCTGGCTCGTGACATCTTTGATCCCATAAGAGATGTTTGAGAAGCATTCCTGAGTATTTTGTTCCTGGAGAGAACACCACAGTATTATGTTCCTGGAGAGAACATCATAGTATTATGTTCCTGGAGAGAACATCACAGTAAGTGAACAACTGGTTGGTTGCAGAGGTCAGTGCAGATTTATTCAATATACGCCATGCAAGCCCAAAAATTATGGAATAAAAATAAAGAGCTGCCCATATCTCTTCAAATAAAATGTAAATCCCCTGCCAGCAAAGAGAAATATGGGAATATCCCCAGAGATTGTGATTTCTCTCACAAGAAACTTCATTGGAAGTAGCCACAATTTCAGAACAGCCTATTATTTCATTCCCCTACAACTTGCAAAACCAATGGCAGAGAACAGACTCACGCTATAGTTGGAACAGTGAAATGGAGCAAGATGTTCCAACCCAATAATAATGTCTGCTCCTCAAAAAAATCAGGGTTTTTGTTCAGACAGGAAACAACCTTGTAAAAAACCAGAACTTGACGCAGAAAATTGTATTGCTCCTGAACACAATACACAAATGTCCAGTTATGGAAAGTGAAACTGAATGCAAGAAACCAGAGATATAAACAAAATCAAAGGAGGCATATATGCCATTGTGTTTTTCAACATTGTTGACTTGGCATCCACTGCAAACAATCCCAGACAGCCAATATTGATGTTGCACATTTCCGCAAGTAGAGGCATTAATATATTATGAAGAAGAACATCGCCAGTGTTTTGAAATCTTTACAAACATTTCAAACAGCTGCCCAAACCACTTCAACTCAGCAAGGTTATAAAGACTTATTTATATTTGCGAAGACAATTCAAAGCAGGGATGCAAAGCCCCTATTTTCCATGTGTACATGTGACTGTTCTGCTTTGAAATGGTTTGTTACGTTGAATACATGTTAATGTTATTATTATTAGTACTGGTCCCCAAATGGATTCAGAATAATTATTTATTTTCAAAATTTAAAAATTAATTTTATTGACTACACAGACTCAAATAATCAACAAAGAACAATCAAACAAAAATGTTCATAAGCCAGTTTAGACGTTTTTTCCTTCAATTAAATTATGCTTGGGACTGTAGAAAAAAATATTAACACCCCCCACCCCACACTCCATGCTTTATACTTTAAACTTATTAACTTTATACAATTGCATCCACCGAGATGTTCATTCCAACTACCTTGTGGATTACGGCGAGTATGAGAAAGGTTATTAAAAGGAGACTCAAGATATCAGCAATCACAGTCTGTCTCCTAGTGTTTTACACCCAGTTGAAAACACCCATTGCTGTGGAAAGGATTAAGGGATAGAAATATTTTACATAAAATTTTGTAGAAAACTAATTTAAATAGCTTGATTTTAATTTAAGTAATCCTAATTAACTTATACCTATCCCTATAATACATAATTTGACTTCAAACAGTACCCCCCTCCTCACACATATAGGGTAAAGGAAGGTGATTGGCTCCATGGGGTATTAAGCCCTAATTGCTCAGTTCATACAATAAAATGTTTGATATTATTGTAAGAAGAGAGAAGGGCATTAAGCTGTACTTGGTAGAAACTTAATAACCAATCAGAGAACTTTTCACAACCATTCTTGCGTTTCTAACCTATGGGATTGATTTTTAATTTGTCTTTTTAGTCAAGTGCTTTTTCCCTCCTATTTTCAGCTTTCTTCAAACCATTTGTAAAACTTCAGCTAAGAGGGAGCTTGTTTTTTTTTTACTTGAAATTTTATTTCTACAGTGAAAGTTTTTTAGTTTCATACAAAAACAAGTACAACTAAACTCAGCAAGTACTTTTTTGTAGTTTTAAACTATATGTGTATGTAATGAATGGGTTAAAATACTGATATTTGTAGAGCAAATTAAGCTGGTCGTTTTTTTTCAAAGTAAAATGGCAGTTGGATGAATGATTTAGAGATTGTTTATTAAAAGCTATAAAATTCACTTTAATACTAAAGTTCCTTTTAATATTTTGAATAGGAAGCATTTTAAAGAGATATGGTTCTGTAGATTATTTATTTATTTAATTAGTTTATAAAAATGAATATTTTAAATGGGAGGGGCTTAACACCCCCAACTGTTAAAAAGATAATTAAAACAACCAAATAATTTTGATCTGATTAATAAAATCCATGTTTTAATTCATATAACATTACACTACACAGATACAGTTTAAATTGAAAACAAAAGTTATTAATTTGTAGAAATAGGTTTAAATTTTTTTAAATATAGTTTAGATAATGAAATCCCAAAAAAGTTGATATTGAAGCCATGGAATGGATCTGTCAGAATTGCCTACAACCTATGTGAAAATATAGGCATTGAACATGCTGGAGCTAATTGCCCTCATTTTGTTAAATTTAAGTCATAATTAGTTTTAACTGTTTAACCTTTTTTTTTTTTTACTATACTTTATGGCTTTAAATTTTGCTTATTAAAGCTTTTGTACTTCAAAAAGATGTGTGGTCTGTTATTTAAAAAACATTTTCAGTTTCAATTTAATAATATTTATTTATTTCAAAGAGAAAAACAAAAAGTTCTTGAAAACATGGTCCTTAATGCCCTCCATTACTAACAGACTAACACTAACATATAATTTATAATCATATTCGTAATAGTACAGAACAAAACTAATGTTTGTTTTGTATCTTGAAAATTACTGATAAAGTTATCCTGATTATTCTTTATCTATAATTTAGGAAAAAGTAATTCAAACCACAGCATCAGCTAGGAGCCGTTAGAATTTACCGCTGTTAGAATAGCAACATCATACCCCCAACCTTGTCACAAAGATACCAGTACATGGATGCAGCAACCAAACACTACCAGAACAAAAGAATTCTTTATCCTAAGGAAAGCTATAAAATTATGTTGGTTTTAATAAACTTTTGGTAAAAAAGAGTACTCAATTAGAGGCAACTCTAAAAATTATTTTGTCCATCAAGGTGACAGCAGTTAGTTCCCATACTTTCATAAAAAAAATTAGGAACAGTAACCAAGTTAATACGATCTTTCCCCAAGGTGACAAGAGTTAACTTTCTTGAATCGTATAAACAAAATTATAAATAATGGGAAGCTATCGCTATCGTCTTTAAAAAATCTGTTTATTTTAATGGTTGCTTCCCTTTGACCGTAATTTTGCAAAATCGAGGGAGAAAAAATATCTCTATGTCAATTTATTTTACTACTATTCAGTAAATTATGCTAAATTTAATTTTATTTGTTCACGAGTTACTTTTCTCTAAATAATTTTACATTTTTTAATCTTTAAAATACTTTTTAATATACATTTTAATAGAAGTATATGACTTTTATACTTAAAAAGAGAATTCTTCTGGGATATCCTGTACATTATTACTTCAATTTTTGTGTGTAAATTTGATTTTAAAGCATGTTTTATTTTTGTGTAAATAATTTATCAAGAAAATATTAAAAATAGCTTTTATTTTTTACATTTATAAACTGATATGATATTTTTGTACTGGTAACAGATATTTATACCCTATGATTGTTAAATTATTTTTAAAATTTCAAGTTAGTTTATACCTTACTAGTAAAGTCAGTTACTTTATAATTAAAAAATTAAATGTTTATACTTTAAAATGAGTGTGATCATAACTTTATAGTGTATGTATTTTATATATTTTTATGAGTAATAAATAAAATGTATCTTTTTTTTTTCCAGAAATTATTAAAATTAAACACTAGAGACACATTTACAATCCCCTAACTTGAGAGACAATAAAACGACAAGATTTTCATTGTCGAAGATGATTGTGACATCCTATTTTCAAATATACAAATACTGCAACTAATGGTAGTGCTATTGATAACTGCATTCAGCACTGCTTATTTTTTAATAAAATGTTTACAATTTTGTTTCTGAGTTCTTGTGAAATCTGTGATTGAACTTGTATTTGTGATTGCACTTGTATTTGTATTTGTATGTTTTAAATCAGGTGTTTTTATCTTGAAATTATTTTAAAAGGAGATTACCACTCCCTAAAATATTATCTTTTATAGTTTAAATTAGAGTACCAGTATATAAAAGTATACATAATTGTACTCAAAATAATTTTTAAAATCTAATGCAGTGTACTACAAATGAGTGTTCTGTTCATTTTAATACATAAATCAGCAATGATTTCCCTAAACTTGGTAAAGGGATGTCAACAAAAATATACCGGGTTATAAAAATTGTCAAGAGCTGGAGAAGATATCTAGAGAATGGAATAAATGGAAAAAAATAGTTAATGGCCTATTTTCCACTGGCAGTTGATCAGACCAAGAAGAAGAGTACTGCTAATTCTCTTTTTAACTACCGGTATCTCTTAACTTGTCAAATAGCACCTAAAATTCCAATTAAATCAATTGAAAAATTATATTGATTATTTTTTTTATTAATGAACTTTTATTTGTGAATTTTCAGGAGAGCTTTACTATACTTCTACAATATAACAGTATTTTTGAGAAATGTAAGCTTTTTATCATGATTCTATCTCATTTGAAGGGTCCTTACTTAAATATTTATTACATCTAAAGTTAAGTGTTTCATTTTTCTACATTCTACCAAAAAAAAAATGTCTATAACATGACTCAAACAATAATATAATAAGATTTTAGGTTTTTTCTGTGGAAATTATTAAAAAGTGGACCTAAGGGGTCGCCACAGAACAACAATATAATAACTAACCTATACTGCGCCTATAGTAAGTTTAATAATTTAAAAAGTTGAACTCTTTAATTTAATTAAGGGGGCATCCATTTACTATTTTAGCACTTAAAACAAAAAAGGGGGTGGGGTAGGAGAATTAAATTTCTAATTGTTATTTGTAATCAGGGTTACGGAGCTCGAGCTGATAAAATTTCTCATTGATCCAATTGGAAGTACAAAGTAGTCAATAGTGTTACAGTTACAGGGTTATAGTACAGGTATATATGCTGTACAAATAATAAGCCTATTTAATTTATAAATACCTTTCAATTACATCATGCCCATTGCCCATTTATTGTCTAATGTTTCTATTACATCTTTTTCTAAATTAAGTACATAATTATTATTTGGAGGCTGCTGTTGTTTTGATAACTTAGCTTAGTCAATGTAGTGATCTAGATTGATGAAATTCTTCTTAGTGTTTGTTCACGTGATATGCAGGGTGCATAATCATACAGATATTAAAAAATGTGCACGCCATCAAAATATGATCAAATACTTATTTTAAAGTTATGACAAGGCTTCATACAAAAATGCATCAAATGTATGAACAAAAATTTGATGAGAATTTGATGGTCTGAACTGAGCATTAGGGTAAATCATTCAGCTCATCAGTCTATTTGAACCAACTTGTCAAGGTAATACATTTTATCATTCAGTCTTCATGCCAAGACAGGTTAGGGTAATTAAAAAGTCTATATTATTAGTTTTTGTGGAGCAGCAAATTCATACAGCAACAAGGTGATATTTATATGAATTACAAATGAAAAATATTATAGGTTTGAAACCATTAAGGTTAAAGTTTGAGTGATTGAAACAATGAACAGGTTGATTGAAAAGTCTAATATTTTTAGTTGTGTGTTAGTAGAAATTTATTTTATTAATAATTTGGTAAATTTGTTTACTTGGGTTGAGACATTAAGGTGTCAGCCAAGATGGTGTGGTGTACATTCCGGTGTCAGCCAAGATGGTGTGGTGTACATTCAGCTGTCAGCCAAGATGATATGGTGTACATTCAGATGTCAGCCAAGATGGTGTGGTGTACATTCAGGTGTCAGTCACAATGGTGTGGTGTACAGTCAGCCAAGATGGTGTTGTGTACATTCCGGTGTCAGCCAAGATGGTGTGGTGTACATTCAGACATGCGCCAAGATGGTGTGGTGTACATTGAGGTGTGAGACAAGGTATAGTGTACATTTAGGTGTCAGCCAAGATCTGGTGTATATTCATCTGCCAGGCAAGATCTGGTGTATATTCAGCTGCCAGCCAAGATATGGTGCACAATCAGCTGTCAACCAAGAATCTATGATGTAAGATTTACTAAAAAATCTTGGATTTCACCGTCAAGTCACTTGTGTGGAAAGCATTAACCTGGAAGTGAAAAAATAAAATATTAAAATAATATTATTTACTGTCCCTTTACAATAGTATTTTTATTCATTTATTTCAACTGTTTCAGGTACTTCATCTACTTCACTTTAGCTGCAAGACTCATTGAATATGAAAATATGTGTTGGTTATTGTTACATGTAACAAAGACTGCAATGTCTACATCAAAGTTATGCATCGAAAAAAAACATCATAACAAAAGAAGCATTAGTAAATTTAAAGAAAAAAGGTACTCCTATATCATACGTGTCAAACTTAAGGCCAGTGGGCCACATCAGGCCCAGTGTACATTAATATCAGGCCTGAGAGGTTTTAACCAGCGTACAATGATACCAGGCATGAGAGAGAATTTTAGGCTCAAATATTTTTTAATGGCCCTGCGATATAAAGTGCAAATCATATTCCCTAATAATCTGCCTTGTCCAAGGGTAGGCTACCTGAGAGCATTCTCGCTTTTTCTATCAAAATAAGCGACAATAAAAGTTGTGTAGTGAGTGGATGTTCGTTGTTACAGTAACCTAGCAACATTCAGTTG
>CAXITT010001828.1:18702-34380 GCA_964033795.1 Lymnaea stagnalis
TAAAGGTGGTGGATGGGACGAACAAAAGGTGGTGGATGGGACAAACAAAAGGTGGGGGATGGGACGGACTAAAAGTGGTGGATGGGACAAACAAAAGGTGGTGGATGGGACAAACTAAAGGTGGTGGATGGGACAAACAAAAGGTGGTGGATGGGACAGACAAAAGGTGGTGGATGGGACAAACAAAAGGTAGTGGATGGGACAAACAAAGGGTGGTGGATGTGACAAACTAAAGGTGGTGAATGGGACAAACTAAAGGTGGTGGATGGGACAAACAAAAGATGGTGGATGGGACAAACTAAAGGTGGTGGATGGGACAAACTAAAGGTGGTGGATGGGACAAACTAAAGGTGGTGGGTGGGACAAGCAAAAGCTGTTTTGAATGGGACAAGCAAAAAGTGGTGTGTGGGACAAACTAAAAATGGTGGGTGGGACAAACAAAAGTTGTTTTGAATGGGACAAGCAAAAACTGGTGTGTGGGACAAACTAAAGGTGGTGGGTGGGACAAGCAAAAGCTTTTTTGAATGGGACAAGCAAAAAGTGGTGTGTGCGACAAACTAAAGGTTGTGGGTGGGACAAACAAAAGTTGTTTTGAATGGGACAAGCAAAAACTGGTGTGTGGGACAAACTAAAGGTGGTGGGTGGGACAAACAAAAGTTGTTTTGAATGGGACAAGCAAAAAGTGGTGTGTGATAAACTAAAGGTGGTGGGTGGGACAAACAAAAGCTGTTTTGAATGGGACAAGCAAAAAGTGGTGTGTGGGACAAACTAAAGGTGGTGGGTGGGACAAACAAAAGCCAATTTGAATGGGACAAGCAAAAAGTGGTGTGTGGGACAAACTAAAGGTGGTGGGTGGGACAAGCCAAAGGAAGTGCGTTGGAAAAACTAAAGGTAATGGATGGGACAAGTTAAAGTTGCTGGGTAGAGCAAGTGAAAGGTGTTGGGTGGGGCAGGCTGCAGGTGGTGGGTGGGACAAGCTCAAGGTGGTGAGTGGGACTAGCTAAATATTTTGGTGGGACAAGCTAAAGGTTTTGGGTGGGACTAGGTAAAGGTGGTGGGTGACACAAGCTAAATGTTTTGGGTGGGAATGGCCCCACCTTAACGTGGTAAGCGGGACAAGTTAAAGGAGGGTGGTGGGACAACCTAAAGGTGCTGGGTGGGTCAAGCTAAAGATGGGGTCGGGGCAAACTCAAGGTGATGAGGTAGACAAGATAAACTTTGTTGGTGAGACAAGCTAAATTTCCCAAATGTGGTAGGTGGGACAAGCTTAAGGAGGTTTGAGGGACACGGTAAATTCAGTTGTTGGGGCAAGCGTAATGTGATTGGTTGACCAGATAAAGTTTTTGGATGAGACAAGCTAAATAGGGTTGGTGACTTAAGCTTAAAATGATTGACGTCACAAGGTAAAGATGGTGGTTGGGACAAGCTAAAATTGATGAGTGGGACTAGCTTAAGGTGATGGATGAAACATGCTATAAATGAGGCAATTTACAAGGTAAAGTTGGTGGGTGGGTCAAGTTTAAAAAAGATCGATGTGACAAGTTAAAGCTCGTAGGTGGGTCAAGTTATAAATAATGAGTGTGACAACGTAAACCTGGTGTGTGGGTCAAGCTAAAGGTTTTGGGTGGGACAAGCNCAGGTGGTGGGTGGGACAAGCTCAAGGTGGTGAGTGGGACTAGCTAAATATTTTGGTGGGACAAGCTAAAGGTTTTGGGTGGGACTAGGTAAAGGTGGTGGGTGACACAAGCTAAATGTTTTGGGTGGGAATGGCCCCGCCCTAACGTGGTAAGCGGGACAAGTTAAAGGAGGGTGGTGGGACAACCTAAAGGTGCTGGGTGGGTCAAGCTAAAGATGGGGTCGGGGCAAACTCAAGGTGATGAGGTAGACAAGATAAACTTTGTTGGTGAGACAAGCTAAATTTCCCAAATGTGGTAGGTGGGACAAGCTTAAGGAGGTTTGAGGGACACGGTAAATTCAGTTGTTGGGGCAAGCGTAATGTGATTGGTTGACCAGATAAAGTTTTTGGATGAGACAAGCTAAATAGGGTTGGTGACTTAAGCTTAAAATGATTGACGTCACAAGGTAAAGATGGTGGTTGGGACAAGCTAAAATTGATGAGTGGGACTAGCTTAAGGTGATGGATGAAACATGCTATAAATGAGGCAATTTACAAGGTAAAGTTGGTGGGTGGGTCAAGTTTAAAAAAGATCGATGTGACAAGTTAAAGCTCGTAGGTGGGTCAAGTTATAAATAATGAGTGTGACAACGTAAACCTGGTGTGTGGGTCAAGCTAAAGGTTTTGGGTGGGACAAGCTAAAGGCTATAGGTGGGACAGGCTAAAGGTTGTGGGTGTGGCAAGCTAAAAGTGGTAGTTGGGCTTCCTTTAGTTGGTGGGTGGGTCAAGCTAAGGGTGGGGTGGGGCAACCTTGAGCTGGTCGGTGGGGCAATGTAAAGGTGGGGAGTTCCACAAGCTAAACGTGATGGGTGACACAAGCTAAATTTGGTGGGTTGGACTAGCTGAATGTTTGTGGTTGGAGCTGGCTAAACGTGATGGGTGGGACAAGCTATAGGTGGTGGGTGGGACAAGTTAAACGTGTTGGGTTGGACAAGTTATAGGTGGTGGGTGGAACCCCTTAAACATGATAGGTTGGACAAGCTATAGGTAGTGGGTGGGACAGATTAAACGTGATGGGTTGGACAAGCTATAGGTGGTGAGTGGGCAAAGTTAAACGTGATGGGTTGGACAAGCTATAGGTGGTGGGTGGGACAAGTTAAACGTGATGGGTTGGACAAGCTANGATGTGGTACAGTTGTGTGGTGTCCTTGTACGCCTGGGATATGGTACGGTTGTGTGCTGTCCTGGTACGGTTGTGATATGGTACGGTTGTGTGGTGTCCTTGTACGCCTGGGATATGTACGGTTGTATGGTGTCCTGGTATGGTTGTGATATGGTACTGTTGTGTGGTGTCCTTGTACGGCTTGGATATGGTACGATTGTGTGGTGTCCTGGTACGGTTGTGATGTAGTACGGTTGTGTGGTGTCCTTGTACGGCTGTTTGTATGGTTGTGTGGTGTCCTGGTACGGTTGTGATATGGTACTGTTGTGTGGTGTCCTTGTACGCCTGGGATATGGTACGGTTGTATGGTGTCCTTGTACGGTTGTGATATGGTACTGTTATGTGGTGTCCTGGTACGTTTGTGATATGGTACGGTTGTGTGGTGTCCTGGTACGGCTATGATATGGTGCATGTAACTACAACTGTTAATTGTAACATGGATGTTGTATATAATTATGTGTATTGTGTAATGCTGCTCTTCTTAGTTACTTATCATTTGTATTTGTCTATGTGGATCCAGCGTGGTGGTGGTGATTTCTGCTCTCCAACAGTCATTATTGAAAGCATGAGGCAAATACGATATGTTGACGTCACTATACCGTTTATCAACAGAAATACGTCTAAAAATATGCAATAAATCTCCTGACTGCACAAAACATAATCATCATCATATATTTACTACATATAATATGTATATAATTCACACAGATTTGTTGGATAACTATTTCGAGGCTATGAGATATACATCAAACACGGCGAGAGCCCTACTCCAAAGTCTATTTTTAACTTCCTCTCTTTTTGTACTTCTGCGCATGACACATTCATAGATATAACTTCCTGCTAATACTAAATTGTGACAACAATAAATTATACAAAACAATTCATTATGTTAATATTTGGGCTGTTACATTGCGGTTGTGTTGCGTCAATGGTATCGTTGTGTGATGAAATGGCAAGAGTTTGATATCCTCTATGTGGAGTATCACTACAAGTGTTGTCTTGTTGAAGAGTTCTTCTGGTATTGCTGGTTTCGTAAACACTCACAACTTATTTAATACTAGAATAAATCATCCGATGTTATCGGGATTATAACGCTAAGTCCTTTGCGATAATTTCTGTCTGCTATTGCAAAACCCATCACAATTCCTAATTTTAAAAAGAAGTATCTATGTAATGATATTTACGTTTCTAAATTCGTTACGTTTTGAGAAGTATTTATCTGCTATATATTAAACGCCTATCCTTCTCCCTTTCAAGCCCCTAAACTACATTTTTTCCCTTTAAACATGACCTTAAAATACCCACTCTAAATTATCACAAATTATATCATTTTTGTAACTAAAGAAGTTAATGTCTACGCTCGATAACTACATTAGATTTACCCCTTTTCGTGCCCCTGAACTACAATTTTTTTATCTAAAAATTGTGATAATATAATCTTAAATTTACAACAAAAACTTTATAATGATATAAATATATTTCATATTAAAGGAAAATTTGACATATTCATATCTTCATCCAAAATTTAAACAAACTTTTTCTTTGTTTTTTAATACTATATTACTAGAAGATAATAGAACAAAGAATTCATTTATCTTAAGAAAGAATCTGGCAACCGTTTTTCACTTGATTGTCCTTTTTTTTAAATGGTTAATCTTATAAAAAAACACACACCCATTTTACTTTTATTCAAGTAAAACAAAAATATAGTTTCATTTTTTTAAAGAAAATAATAACCAATCTCCATTTTTCAAAATTTAAATTTTCAATTGTGTAAAATGATTGGGTTTTGATATTAACGGGTTTACTTATCTAAATGTAGCCACATTTTTTAACGCCATTGATTTTCTTAGTTTGCAAACATATATTTATTTGTATTTCTTCGGATGAAAGACTTTGACTTGGTATGCTCGTATAAAGTTTTTATATGGTTGCGTCTGATTTTAAATGTGGGAAATTTTAGATTGTTTTTTATTTCTCTTTTTAATATGGTTGACTTTGTACCGCGCTTCGAGCTTTTGGGGGATGAAGCGTGTTTTTCAAATAAACTTTATTATTATTATTATTATTAAAAAGAAAATGTAAAAATCTCTTTTTTTCACAAATGTAATACAATAGGATTTGAATATATTGACATCCACCTAAAAATGTTAACATCCTATTTCTTACCACCAAAAAGGTTAATTATTTATCAAATGCATTCTTTTTTTTTCTTTTTTTTTTTGAGACGTATCTTGTGCTGCTTGAGGGAAAATTACAAACCCCCTCCCACATAAATTAAAATTAGTCAATCTTTCACCGGATTGAAGTACCCTCCATACCCAATCTAACATATTTTGCAATTCACGTGTTGTTGTTGTTTTTTCTGATTTGGAGTTTCGCTGCACTGGTTGATTTTAAAGGCATTTAAAGTATATTGAAAGGTTAAGTTTTCATTACCTTATAGATTTAAAAAAAGTATATTTTTTTTTAAATTTAAAAAAATAAAATCTTAATAAATGTTAAAAATACAAAGCTAAAAGGTGTGTGTGTTTTCTTAACAATTAAAAAGATATTAATTATATTTTTTATTTTTTATTTTAACAAGGGAAAAATACATTATCAGTTTTGCAACGCGCGGTTATTAGATCAAAGAGTTCTGGCTAACAGGCCATTTGCGCGTTTATTTAGAACACATTAATGTTAATGTTATTTCTCAATATTAACAACGCACTAACGAACGCACTGAACGAAACTGATGTTTGGGTTTTCCCGACAAATGTGAATACGGAGTAATTTTTATCATAATTTTTTTATTTAATTTTTTTTCATAATTTTCAAACGCATATAAAATGCTTAAAATAATTCCTTGTTTGATACTTTAAATGTATTTGTACTTTATAATAACCATACTTAAACTTTTACTAAAATGAAAGCGGATATATCATATTTTTTGCGCATTTAGATTTATTTGATTTCCGCAATATAATAGAAAATAACAATGATCGTTTTTAAGAATTCTAACTTATTCAAATCTGTTCGGTTATTTGGCGTCACAGTCAGCCTAGCTCATTAATATATATATATAAATATATATATATATATATATATAAATATGTGTTATTAGGAGGCCATCAGGTCGGGATACTCTTAAGGAAATTGAAACTCAAGGAGCGCCCTCTCGTGTAGACTTTTTTTGCTTGACTTTTGATTTATTGTCCTGTTTTATTAAAATGGCTAATGCCATATCGATATGAACCACCCCCCATCCCCACACCCCCACCCCACCCCGGCCACCCACCCGTAAGTCCAAAAGGGCATAATGAATACTACCTTAAACATACATAGTATTAATTTCACTATACACTTAAATCCCATGTGAGCAGCTGATACAAAGATCATGTGTTAGCCGTCATGAGAGAGGAAGCCTGGTTTAAGTCATGTTTTTTATCAGGGCACTAATCTCAAGTTGCCTCATGTGCATGGAGATCTGTGCTAGCTGGTACGATCATTGCAGCCCAGTTAGGGATCGTGGGCGTATATAAGAGTACTGTCACCCACACATGTTATGTAGTCATTCCAAATTTATTTTATGAGAGAGCAGAAAACGTTTTTTGCATGGTAGTTGTGCAATTTTTCAATGCAATAAAGCTGCTTACATCTATCTCCAGCATGCCTCACATTTAACAACAAGGCTGCTTCTATATGTCATTAGCATGCCTCTTACATTTAACAATAAGGCTGCTTACATCTATCATCACCATGCCTCTTACATTCAACTATACGGCTGCTTACATCGATCATCATTATGACTCTTGATTTTACTCAAGCACTGCGTCATTGGCCGCACTTTGCGATTTACTCACTCGATCTCTCACTGACGTCTCATCCAACATGTTATGATTTAAATATATGACTACTCAAACAACATGTATTGGGTAAGATAAAACACTGTTCAACCGATACTTGGTAACTGAGATGTATGACCGTTCATCCAACATGGTGTGGATGGGAAGTATGGCTGTTCATCTAACAAGGTGTCAATGAGATGTAAGACTGTCCCTCCATTGTGTGATGGGTGAGATGTATGACTGTTCATCCATTGTGTGATGGGTGAGATGTAAGACTGTTCCTCCATTGTGTGATGGATGAGATGTAAGACTGTTTATCCTTTGTTTGTTGTGTGAGATGTAAGATTGTTCATCCATTGTGTGATGGGTGAGATGTAAGACTGTTTATCCACTGTGTGATGGGTGAGGCTAGGTATCACGGCTGGTAACGAATGTAACCTGATATTTTGAAAAGGATGAAGTCAACAAGCACAAGGTATTTATAACGCCATGGATTACAAAAGACAAGGATGAAGTGATACTCGTCTTTTGTAATCCATCACGGAATGAATACCTTGGCTTGCTGGTTTTCTTTTGTGGTATTGATACGTAATAGTTTCATATCGCATTTCTCTCTCTTTGTTATTAAACATATCGTGTTCTTCATTTCTCAAGTTGGTCTTAAAACGCGTCTAGGTTTTCATTTGGTTAAAAATATGTCTAGATTTTCATTTGGTCATAAAATTTGCCTAGGTTCTCTCTCACTAAGTCATTAAACATGCCTAGGTTCTCGCTAGGTCATAAAACATGCCTAGGTTCTCGCTAGGTCATAAAACATGCCTAGGTTCTCGCTAGGTCATAAAACATGCCTAGGTTCTCGCTAGGTCATAAAACATGCCTAGGTTCTCGCTAGGTCATTAAACATTCCTTGGTTCACGCTATTTAATAAAACATGCCTAAGTTCTCACTTGATCATAAAACATGCCTAAGTTCTCACTTGATCATAAAACATGCCTAAGTTCTCACTTGATCATAAAACATGCCTAAGTTCTCACTTGATCATAAAACATGCCTAGGTTCTAACTAGGTCGTAAAACATGCCTGACATGTTCAAGCTTGCGCAAAAGCTAGACATTAGCTAGACATTAGCTGGACATTAGCTAGACATTAGCTAGACATTGTCAACTTTGTACATAAGCCAGTCCTGATCAACATTGTACACAAGCCACACATGTTCAACTTTGTACACAATCCAGACATGTTCAACC
Source organism: Lymnaea stagnalis (assembly GCA_964033795.1). NCBI lineage: Eukaryota > Metazoa > Mollusca > Gastropoda > Lymnaeidae > Lymnaea > Lymnaea stagnalis. The sequence continues at coordinate 26,617 of CAXITT010001828.1, forward strand.
TTGTACACAAGCCAGACCTGTTCAACATTGTTTACAAGCCACACATGTTCAACCTTGTACACAAGCCAGACATGTTCAACCTTCTACACATGCCAGACATGTTCAACCTTATATACAAGCCAGACATGTTCAACCTTGTACCAAAGCCAGACATGTTCAACATTGTTTACAAACCAGACATCTTTAACCAGCACACAAACCAGATATATTTAACCTTGTCCACAAAGCAGAGTTTCTAAACTTGTACACAAACTTGATATCTTTTTCGAAACTGAATTGGGGCATCTGTGTGAAGGGAGATAGAAAATAATGATGTTCCTCTGATAGATTATTAAGCAGGTCAGCGATTATGCTCCTGGTAGTGTTTTTATGAAGAGACAGGGGTTGGGGTGATAGGTGGGGATGTCACTCTTATACAGAAACGTTTGCCCATACATCATAATCATATAAGAACTTGACAAGAGCCACATCCGTGTGACGTCAATGACCTTGTTACGTGAGCGTTGGATTTGAGATTTTTTTTTTTTTAAATGTAATACTAGACTTGTTGATCTTCCCAGTTTAAACGGTATCTCTACAGAGGGAGGCCGCTGCCAGAGTTTCAGCTGCTCACAAGTACACGGCATCGCGTGACGACACGCACCACGTCACGATTTTGATTCACGCGATGCCACACGTGCATTGCTTTTTTGTGTTGGGCTTGGTGCGTGAGTCAAACATAACAATAGAAACAGTAGGAGCCCTTGACATTTGCAAGGAGGGTCTTGATGCTGAGAGGATTTATTGTTAGATTTGCGCGCGTGTAGACAAAAACCTTGACTGGTTTATCGTGAGTAAATACTCAAAACTTAGTGTTTTAATATATAAACGCTGAGACCTGCTCTACAGACATAACTTGCCTCGAGCCACTAGACCAGCGGTTCTCATCCTTTCTAATGCCGCGACACTTAAATACAGTTCCTCATGTTGTGGCAACACCCCCCCCCCCCAACCACGAAATTATTTTTGTTGCTACTTCATAACTGTAGAGTGTATGTGCTTTCTGATGGTCTTAGGCGACCCCCAAGGGTCTCGAACCACGGTTCTCATCCTTTCTAAAGCCGCGACACTTAAATACAGTTTCTCATGTTGTGGCAACACCCCCCCCCCCAACCACGAAATTATTTTTGTTGCTACTTCATAACTGTAGAGTGTATGTGCTTTCTGATGGTCTTAGGCGACCCCCAAGGGTCTCGAACCACAGGTTGAGAAACACTGCACTAGACCCATAAGGTGGTCAACAATCAGACACCAAGGGTAATAAGAAATGGTATTCACATGTTTTAAGAATGGTTTTCATTACAGAGTATCAAGACCGGTTTCAAAAGACACCCATTAAGAGACATCATTGTTTGGTTTAACCTAGACTGCTACTACCTGCTTACCATATGATGAAATAGTGTAGAAGAGAGGGGGGTGGGGGTGGTGGGAGGATCTCTTTTGGTGGAAATTAATTTCGGGTCTGTTTCAACAAAAAGAACATGGGGGGGGGTGGAACCAATCCAAGGAGTCGATAAATTTTGTTTTAAACTGATGCTACTGATTCATTACAGCAGCGTTTCTCGGTGAAGGTCATATGGAGTTAGAAAATTGCAATTCCGCTATCTTTTTTAGACTTAATGGAAGGTTCTATTTCTTTCTGTTTGGTATTTATTTTATTTTTCTTTAGACAAATTTCCATATGCCATTAGCGCTGAACACTTCCACCAAAAATTACATTCATTTTTGGGCATATAGATCGGCGTAACAGGGTAGTTTACCCAAAATTTGTTAAAAATTAATCTTTCGGGGAATGGTGGGGGGGGGGGGTTATGGGGGGGAATTGGGGGGGGCAGGTTAAATTTAAAAAAAAAAATTAAAAAGTGCTTTTTTTTTTCGGGGGGTTTTTTTTTTTCTTTTAGTGCCTTCTTTCTTACGAGCGATTTTTTTTTTCCTTTTGGTGCAAGTCATTCTGGCCAGTGTAATGGATACAAATACTCAACGTACTGCTGTAAGAAGTGGCTCGACAGCTAGCGCAGCTACACATATTGTGTAGTGCTATGCAGTTTGGTCTAGTCACTTGGTGTTTAAACTTATGTTCAACGATGGGAAAGAATGTTGACAGTATGTGATGACATATCATGACCAGTGTTGACGGTACATAATTACATGTCATGACCAGTGGTCTAGGTATGAGATTACAAAGCATGACCAGTGGTCTAGGTATGAGATTACAAAGCATGACCAGTGGTCTAGGTATGAGATTACAAGCATGACCAGTGGTCTAGGTGTGAGATTACAAATCCTGACCCAGTGGTCAAGGCATGATATTACCACTACATGACCAGTGGTCGAGGTGTGTGATAACATAGCAGGACCAGTGGTCAAGGTGTTGGATTTTCTTCTCGGTTTTCCCATTGAACCCAACCTGTTCTTCTGAATGTATTCATACTTACATAAATTAATGAAATTACGTTAGGATTGCACTTTGTAAGTGGATTTTGTTAAAGCGATGTTCGTTATAGGAGGAATGCGTTATAGCTGACAGCCTTATCAACGAGCTGCATGGTAAATGATGTGTTAGCAGGTGGATAGACACCTTTGCCCTGAAGTGAACACATGTGTAAACGTGCATTCCTTTACAGCTCATTTCTGGTCTGCAGTTAACAACAATGCAGGTTTGATGTTGTGTAACCTTGCCAGGTTTACGGGCGTCGTGACACCGTTGTGTAATCTCGTACCAGTTAACAAAACAGGTCAGTCTACTTTCACCATGACAGTGTTATTCCTCTGTTTGATGCACATTCATTTTAGAAAGCCCGTGTGGTAAATCTGTCTTACTTGACGGAGAATTATTGATTGGAGTTTTGTTATTATTATTTTTTTTTAAATATTGACCAGTGAAAATATTCGGATTGTTAAAGAAACACACATTCCAGGAGTGAAACAAAAATAACTATCCAGTGAAAATATAAGGGAGATAGATCATTTGTTTGATTCTTTGCAGTGTTACATTTGCCAGGAATAAATTACATTTCGTAAGTTTTTTAATCGAATGACGTCTTTGCTAATGTCTTATTTTAAGATTATGATCTGGTACGAATGTGGCGTTTCATTGGAAATGCACAATAAGGTGGGTAGTGAGTACTTCACGGTTGGTAGTGAGTACTTCACGGCGGGTAGTGAGTACTTCACGGCTGGTGGTGAGTACTTCACGGCGGGTAGTGAGTACTTCACGGCTGGTGGTGAGTACTTCACGGCGGGATTATTTAATTAAGCCAAATTACCACACAAACATATTAACCTATCTATATACATATAAACAGAAATGAAGTCTTTATTAAAGGAGAAAATAATTGCAAGCATGTATCCCCCAAGAGTACTTACATTTTTACTTCGTATTTCGCTCCTTTATTTAATAATATATCTACAAAATGGAATACAGATCAATTAAGATGGTATATCAATGCAATACAAGTGTCCCAACAATACTGATCTCGGTTCCTGTCTTCGGAGTTTATCAAAGCGAAGGGAAGTAGGCGTTCGCGGTCGTAGAAGGCGGCAACTTCTTGTTCCAAGAGTTTCCGGTTGATCTCTGAGGGTGGGGGGAAGTAAACTCTGCATCGATAAATTTTGGGTGGTAAGAGTCCCTGGATCTCGAGGTCCTTCGAGTAGCCTTAGGTCGTTTGAGGTGAGACGTGATACGATCTTCTAGTTCAAGCTTCAAGGTGCGTCGGTTCAGTAACAATACAACCAGGTAGTATTCTAGGTTGCAGCTAGTTATAACCCTAATGAAGTCCTAAGTATGGTAGACTACAGAGTTCACACTCGAGTGAGAGGACCACAAAGGACTGCTTCTAATCTACACTAGCTATTTTTTGAAATCAGTTGATGGTTTTAATTGGGTGATTTAAAAGTTGTATGCTTTCCCATCCAATGACACTCAGTCTAATTGTACTGGTTCGACCTTCTACCCAGAAAGTTTATAGGGGAGAAGGGGGGTGAATACAAAAATTACGATTTTGCGTGAGCTGTAGCAAGTTGGAATGCAATAACAAAAAGGGAAATTACTCGGGTTATCTTACTGCAAGGGCAAAACTAGGGGAAGGGGCGGATTATTTTACAAGGCCGGATTTACCGCGGAAGAATTGTACAATGTCAAGCCTCAAACCATCACAGGGAGTAGGAGGACGAGTGTTTACATGAGGGGACGTAGATGGAACATTTAGAAGGGTGGACGAAAGCTAAGGGTTTAGATGTGTGGACGTGGGAAACACTGTTTAGATGGCTGGACCTAGCAACAATGTTTAGATGGATAGGACGTAGGACGGATTGTTTAAATGCTGGAACTAGGACGGATCACAGGACAATAAATGGCCTGCCACTTGATGGAGTATTTATGTGAATGGAAATGTCTGTTTATACAGGAAGATAATATAGACTATAGACGGACGAATGAGTGAGTGGATGCATTTGCTGGAACCAGAACATTAACCAAAGATGCAGACACATGAATCAAAGGATACACATCAATCCAAGCAGATACATTAATCAAAACAAACACATCAATCCAAGCAGACACATCAATCCAAGCAGACGCATCAATCCAAGCAGACACATCAATCCAAGCAGACACATCAATCAAAGCAGACACATCAATCAAAACAGACTCATCAATCCAAGCAGATACATCAATCAAAGCAGACACATCAATCCAAGCAGACTCATCAATCCAAGCAGACACATCAATCCAAGTAGACACATCAATCCAAGCAGACACATCAATCAAGCAGACAAATCAATCAAAGCAGACACATCAATCGAAGCAGACACATCAATCCAAGCAGACTCTTCAATCCAAGCAGACACATCAATCCAAGCAGACACATCAATCCAAGCAGACACATCAATCAAAGCAGACACATCAATCAAAGCAGACACATCAATCCAAGCAGACACATCAATCCAAGCAGACACATCAATCCAAGCAGACACATCAATCCAAGCAGACGCATCAATCCAAGCAGACCATCAATCCAAGCAGACACATCAATCCAAGTAGACGCATCAATCAAAGCAGACACATCAATCAAAGCAGACACATCAATCCAAGCAGACACATCAATCCAAGCAGACATTACCAAATTATCCGCCGCCTGCTCCACCTCCCCTAACGGTCCTAACAAGCTCGTTTCATCAACACTGACAATTCTATCACTGAAATGTTGCATGCAGCCATCATGTCAAAGGTTACAAACGGTAACATCGAAGCACACTGACCTCGGATATATTTTTTACTCACACACCGTAACGGCCACCATAATTTAATCTTTGAAGGGTGTGCATTCTTGAACATATCAGTACAGGTGACTGTACTCTTTACATTGCAACTAAACCGTTAACTTCCCATGAGAGAGTGAGCGTTCAAGATAAAGAGTGTGGCTTAACGTTATACTCCTCTTCTGTTAAGTCTTCGATTGTTTAGAAATTCTCCCTTGTCCCAGGTAATAGATCGATTCTTATGTTATTGAATTTCATCCAGAAAATTGGTGCCCAGGGCGTAGCTTGGGCTAGTGCCGCCCCGACCCGCCCCTCTTCCACGAAAAAAAACCTCTTCACTTGGCCGGAAAAATTTAAACCTTCCATGAAAAAAGGGGCAGCTTCAACTGGGGCGGACGACCTCACAGCGCCCCCTTCCTACGCCACAGAGGGTGCATTAACTTATATTGTCAAATCTGTTTACATTTGATTAAGATATATTCATTAATTTAATCTTGTTTACAGCGCACCATCTGTTTCACATCGTCTTAAAACTTGCTGGTAACATATCAAACGTCCATTTGTAATTTATTTCTGGTTTAAAAAGAATTTAATCTTTTCTTTTATGACCACGGGCAATTTAAATGAAATAACAAATAAAATTTGTTTCAATGAAATAAATTAAAATCATCCTTTTTTTACCTTTTACCTGAACGTGATATAGTTAAACAAAATAGCACGTAGTTATGTAAACAAGTCTATGGTGGTGTACAGATGCTGCGAGTTTTCAGGTGTCCTCAATGTCCAAATCACAACGGTACAGTAAATATAGACTTTCACTCCATTCGAAATTCGAACGTGTGCGTGAATCGTATTTTTTTTTTTAAACACGTGACATTTAAAGATGGAATCTGTCTCGTGCAGCGGCCACCTGGCGAACGGCTTGGAAAAGAAAACAGGGTCGACGCCGGCGGGTTGACATTGTTTCTCTTATTATTGTGGTTGATCGCGTCTGCTTCGTTGAGTGAACGATTGGTTGTTTGAGCTCAGATCTTCTATTTAGTTGTATGCCGAGATCAAGAATTAAATACGCTTTTTTTTTTTAAATTTTAAACATATTTGGAATCATTTTGGCTTCATACAGTGCACGTCTTCTTCTTCCACCATATATTAAGGCCCCGCGATATCATTTTGGCTTCATACAGTGCACGTCTTCTTCTTCCACCATATATTAAGGCCCCGCGATCAATGTATTGATCATTCTGGCTCCTATGTATGTAGAGAGGATTTTCTGCACAGTCTGTCTTTGCTTAACGCATTTTAAGAAATTTTAAATTATGTTCCACTATTTAGTGCGGTTTAACTCGCTTTTGATCTTAAGTCTCTCTTTATATATGTATAATTATTGCTGTTTGTGCCCTATTTGTTTTTACTTGTACCAGGAAGACATCGCGGGGAAGTGTATTGACGATCTGCCGCCACACATTAGGCGAGTGATCGGGTTTTTCCCCCACTCTTTGGGTTTCATTAGCACTGACCCATTTACATGGGAATAACATCTGAATACATTTGAATACATAATCTGAATGCACCTCAATACACCTGAACACATCTGAATATAGCATCTGAATGCACCTCAATACACCTGAACACATCTGAATATAGCATCTGAATGCACCTCAATACACCTGAACACATCTGAATATAGCATCTGAATGCACCTCAATACACCTGAACACATCTGAATATAGCATCTGAATGCACCTCAATACACCTGAACACATCTGAATATAGCATCTGAATGCACCTCAATACACCTGAACACATCTGAATATAGCATCTGAATGCACCTCAATACACCTGAACACATCTGAATATAGCATCTGAATGCACCTCAATACACCTGAACACATCTGAATACATAATCTGAATGCACCTCAATACACATGAATATATCTGAATACACCTATCTACCTCTGAATACATCTGAATATCTGTATTTATATTTCATTTCATTTACCCATCGAATCTTTATTTCAAAAATGCATGCACGATTTGAAAGTGTACAAACTCTATTTAAAAGTTTAAACATTTTTTTTAGAGACCTCCTTTAAGATGACCTTGAAATTGAGTAGAAATCAAACTAATATATGAACTTGAACTGTACAAAATGTGTGTGCGGGCTCCTCTCATAGGGTTGAATTGAAAAGAAACATGTGCACATGTAATCATTAGGCAGACAAACCTGCCGTTTGATGTACTCACCAAGTTCCCAGGGGCTCATTAGAAACAGATGTCTTTTTGGAGCTGAGAGTTTAAGGGCGGCTCGCTTTTCTTTGTGGAAAAAAAAAAGGGGTGGGGGGGTGGGGGGATAATCAAATTAATTGAGTTGTGTGTTTAAACAAAAAGAATATTAAGAATCAACGTTCAATATCCGCCGCTGACACTGCCTTATCAAAACAAAAAAGGTTCGTGGAAAGGAAGACA
>CAXITT010001830.1:9505-19702 GCA_964033795.1 Lymnaea stagnalis
GGGGGGGGGGGGGTCAACGATAACGGTCAGGAAAAAACTAGAACGGTCAGGACAAAACTGTAATATAACTGTCAGAGTCAGGACAAAACTGTCAGGTTCGGGACAAAAATATAACTGTGAGGGTCAGGACAAAACTCTAGCGGTCAGGACAAAACTGCATGTCAGGTTCGGGACAAAAATATAACTGTGATTGTCAGGACAAAAGTATAACGGTTATCACTAAACTGTCAGGGTGAGGAAAAAACTATAATAGTCAGGACAAAACTTTCAGAGTCCGGACAAAACTATAGCAGTTCGGACAAAACTGACAGGATCAGGACAAAACTGACAGGATCAGGACAAAACGGACAGGATCAGGACAAAACTGACAGGATCAGGACAAAACGGACAGGATCAGGACAAAACTGACATGATCAGGACAAAACTGACAGGATCAGGACAAAACTATAACGGTCAGGACAAAACTTGACGGCCAGGACAAAACTATAACAGTCAGGATAAAACTAACAGTGTGAGGACAAAACTACAACGGTCAGAACAAAACTAGATTGGGTGCGATTTATAAGTGGAAAAGACAAAATACGACGGTGATTGTAAGGCTTCCTACTTTCGACAGTAAACATTACATTTGGCAACATTAAAATCAGCCTTAAAAGGAAACATTAAAATTAGCCAGCTAGAGACTGACCGAATTTCGGCTTCGGTTTCGGCGCTGAAAGTAGCCATTTTATCACTTTCGGCCAAGTTTCTATTTCGGCCGAAACTGAAAGTTAACTTTCGGCTTAATTTCGGTTTTGACCGAAAGAGAAAAGTTAAATTTCGGTTTTTCTTCGGTTTCGGCCGAAATTGACAGTCTTTCGGCCATCCGGCCGAAAGTGACTCAGGTTTTCGGTCCTTTAATACTCAGCGAAAGCGATATTTAACAACAGACTAAGCAACGTTTAAAAACAAATTAAGCGATCTTTGAGAACAAACTAAACGATATTTAAAACAAAATTATGCGATCTTTAAGAACAATCTAAGCAATCTTAAAGAACAAACTAAACGATTTTTAAGACCGAACTAAATGATCTTTAAGAACAAAACAAATGATCTTTAACATAAAACTAAATGATTTATAAGAATAAACTAAGCGATTTTTAACAGAAAACTAAATGTTCTTTAGGAACAAACTAATCGATCTTAAGGAACAAAATCAAATATCTTTAAGAACAAACTAACCGATCTTTAACAACAAACTAAGCAATCTTTATGAGCAAACTAAGCAATCTTTATGAGCAAACTAAAATATCCTTAAGAACAAATAAAGCGATCATTAACAAAAACAGGACGATCTTTAACAACAAACTAAACGATCTTTAACAACAAACTAAACGATATTTAACAACGAACTAAGCGATCTTTTAAAACAAACTAAACGATCTCTTAACAACAAAATAAACGATCTTTAACAACAAACTGAACGATCTTTAACAACAAACTAAACGATCTTTAACAACAAACTAAGCGATCTTTAACAACAAACTAAACGATCTTTAACAACAAACTAAGCGATCTTTAACAACAAACTAAGCTATCTTTAAGAACAAATTAAGCGATCTTTAAGATTAAACTAAGCGATATTTTAGAACAATCTAGCGATCTTTATGAACAAACTCACCGATCAATAACAACCAACTAAACGATCTTTAAAAACAAATGAACCGATCTTTTAGAACCACAAATTTTAGAGACCCGGTTTAAAAAAATAAATTTTGCATAAATTCCCCCCTCCCCCATTTTTTTGCCAAATTTTCTCCTACCATACAAATTTAAAAAAATTGTAAAGCAATTTAAATTACTTCTATATTAAAATGGCAAAATCCAAAGTATTCATTAGATCAAGGGCCTCAAACTCAAATCATCAGGGGGGGGGGGGTATGGGGCGCAGGAGGTAGTGTCTGAATGAGACTGGGCCGCATCAAGTAATCCACAAAAAAGCGATTACAACCGTTACAATCTGCTCAACCTTTAAAAATAACAATAAAATCATTAAGGGCTCTCAAAATTGTAAAGCAATTTAAATTACTTCTATATTAAAATGGCAAAATCCAAAGTATTCATTAGATCAAGGGCCTCAAACTCAAATCATCAGGGGGCGGGGGGGGGTATGGGGCGCAGAAGGTAGTGTCTGAATGAGACTGGGCCGCATCAAGTAATCCACAAAAAAGCGATTACAACCGTTACAATCTGCTCAACCTTTATAAATAACAATAACATCATTAAGGGCTCTCAAGAACTAGGATTCACTTTCATCCACCTACTGTTGCATACAAAAATATATAGAAACATTTTTTTAAAAAAAATCAGAATTACAGACCTTTTTACCCTCAAACTCTTAAAATCGTACAATATCATCACATAATCGTTCAATACATTATCTTTATAGAAGAAAAAAACGTGCAGTATATATAATTTATACACCTCAAAATCGTACATTGTACGCCAAAATCGTAAGAGTAAACAGGTCTGGAATTAGACTAGTCGGTGAGCTTCGAATGGAACCGTCGCTGAGAGTCACGTTATAGATATGAGAATGGGGGAAACGGGCCGGCGCATTTACACTAAACGTTTCTGTCATGTAGCGGGCCGCAAAATATCGTCTTGCGGGTCACAAATGGCCGCGAGTTTGAGACCCCTAGATTAGATGTTTATTTATAAATATTCTCGATTATCTCATTTTTTATAAAAAGAATTTAAATATTTATACTTTCCCACATCATTTCGATGTATGCAGAATGTATGCGGGAACGAATTTCAAAATATCTTAATATTTCATTTTCGGCTTCGGTTTCGGCCGAAATTCATTTTTAACTTTCGGCCTTTTTTCGGTTTCGGCCGAAAGTCAATTTTAACTTTCGGCCTTTTTTCGGTTTCTACCGACAGTCATTTAAACTTTCGGTCTATTTTTGGCTTCGGCCGAAATCAGAAAATCACTTTCGGTCTGTCTCTATAGCCAGTTATATAAGCATTTAAATTTAAATTAAAAAATAATAAAATACAAATTAATTGAGTGAAATAGAAATTAATTGAGTGAAATAGAAAGTAATTGAGTGAAATAGAAAGAAATTGAGTGAAATAGAAAGTAATTGAGTAAAATAGAAAGTAATTGAGTGAAATAGAAAGTAATTAAGTGAAATAGAAAGTAATTGAGTGAAATAGAAAGAAATTGAGTGAAATAGAAAGAAATTGAGTGAAATAGAAAGAAATTGAGTGAAATAGAAAGAAATTGAGTGAAATAGAAAGAAATTGAGTGAAATAGAAAGAAATTGAGTGAAATAGAAAGTAATTGAGTGAAATAGAAAGTAATTGAGTGAAATAGAAAGTAATTGAGTGAAATAGAAAGTAATTGAGTGAAATAGAAAGTAATTGAGTGAAATAGAAAGTAATTGAGTGAAATAGAAAGTAATTGAGTGAAATAGAAAGTAATTGAGTGAAATAGAAAGTAATTGAGTGAAATAGAAAGTAATTGAGTGAAATAGAAAGTAATTGAGTGAAATAGAAAGTAATTGAGTGAAATAGAAAGTAATTGAGTGAAATAGAAAGTAATTGAGTGAAATAGAAAGTAATTGAGTGAAATAGAAAGTAATTGAGTGAAATAGAAAGTAATTGAGTGAAATAGAAAGTAATTGAGTGAAATAGAAAGTAATTGAGTGAAATAGAAAGTAATTGAGTGAAATAGAAAGTAATTGAGTGAAATAGAAAGTAATTGAGTGAAATAGAAAGTAATTGAGTGAAATAGAAAGTAATTGAGTGAAATAGAAAGTAATTGAGTGAAATAGAAAGTAATTGAGTGAAATAGAAAGTAATTGAGTGAAATAGAAAGTAATTGAGTGAAATAGAAAGTAATTGAGTGAAATAGAAAGTAATTGAGTGAAATAGAAAGTAATTGAGTGAAATAGAAAGTAATTGAGTGAAATAGAAAGTAATTGAGTGAAATAGAAAGTAATTGAGTGAAATAGAAAGTAATTGAGTGAAATAGAAAGTAATTGAGTGAAATAGAAAGTAATTGAGTGAAATAGAAAGTAATTGAGTGAAATAGAAAGTAATTGAGTGAAATAGAAAGTAATTGAGTGAAATAGAAAGTAATTGAGTGAAATAGAAAGTAATTGAGTGAAATAGAAAGTAATTGAGTGAAATAGAAAGTAATTGAGTGAAATAGAAAGTAATTGAGTGAAATAGAAAGTAATTGAGTGAAATAGAAAGAAATTGAGTGAAATAGAAAGTAATTGAGTGAAATAGAAAGTAATTGAGTGAAATAGAAAGTAATTGAGTGAAATAGAAAGAAATTGAGTGAAATAGAAAGAAATTGAGTGAAATAGAAAGTGATTGAGTGAAATAGAAAGAAATTGAGTGAAATAGAAAGTAATTGAGTGAAATAGAAAGTAATTGAGTGAAATAGAAAGAAATTGATTGAAATAGAAAGTAATTGAGTGAAATAGAAAGTAATTGAGTGAAATAGAAAGTAATTGAGTGAAATAGAAAGTATCATTTCTCAGCTTGTAGGATTCATAAGAAGGGCAAAGGTGAAACGTTATTATCTATTGTTTTAAAAAAAATACATGTATTAATGTTACTTTGATATGAGATCTGATGTACATAAGAAATTTATTTTATCTTAAAAAAATATTTCGATAAAAAATAAAACCTTTTTAATCTCATATTTATAGTGCTCTCAGCCTCCCTCTCACCTTTCCTCTCACCTTCCCTCTCAGCCTCTCTCTCACCTTTCCTCTTATATTTCCTCAAGTGAAATAGAAAGTAATTGAGTGAAATAGAAAGAAATTGAGTGAAATAGAAAGAAATTGAGTGAAATAGAAAGTAATTGAGTGAAATAGAAAGTAATTGAGTGAAATAGAAAGTAATTGAGTGAAAGAGAAAGAAATTGAGTGAAATAGAAAGTAATTGAGTGAAATAGAAAGAAATTGAGTGAAATAGAAAGAAATTGATTGAAATAGAAAGAAATTGAGTGAAATAGAAAGTAATTGAGTGAAATAGAAAGAAATTGAGTGAAATAGAAAGTAATTGAGTGAAATAGAAAGAAATTGAGTGAAATAGAAAGTAATTGAGTGAAATAGAAAGTAATTGAGTGAAATAGAAAGTAATTGAGTGAAATAGAAAGTAATTGAGTGAAATAGAAAGTAATTGAGTGAAATAGAAAGTAATTGAGTGAAATAGAAATTAATTGAGTGAAATAGAAAGAAATTGAGTGAAATAGAAAGAAATTGAGTGAAATAGAAAGAAATTGAGTGAAATAGAAAGTAATTGAGTGAAATAGAAAGTGATTGAGTGAAATAGAAAGAAATTGAGTGAAATAGAAAGTAATTGAGTGAAATAGAAAGTAATTGAGTGAAATAGAAAGTAATTGAGTGAAATAGAAAGTATCATTTCTCAACTTGTAGGATTCATAAGAAGGGTAAAGGTGAAACGTTGATATCTATTGTTTTAAAAAAAATACATGTATTAATGTTACTTTGATATGAGATCTGATGTACATAAGAAATTTATTTTATCTTAAAAAAAATATTTCGATAAAAAATAAAACCTTTTTAATCTCATATTTATAGTGCTCTCAGCCTCCCTCTCACCTTTCCTCTCACCTTCCCTCTCAGCCTCTCTCTCACCTTTCCTCTTATATTTCCTCTCAGCCTCCCTCTCAGCATCCTTCCTACCATCTTCCCTCTTATTCTTCCTCATATCTTCCCTCCCATCTTCGCTCTTATCTTCCCTCCCATCTTCCCTCTTATCGTCCCTCTCATCCTTCCTCTCATCCTTCCTCCCATCTTCCCTCTCATCCTTCCTCTCATCCTTCCTCCCATCTTCCCTCTCATCCTTCCTCTCATCCTTCCTCCCATCTTCCCTCTCATCCTTCCTCTCATCCTTCCTCTCATCCTCCCTCTCATCCTCCCTCTCATCCTTCCTCTCATCCTTCCTCTCATCCTTCCACTCATGCTTCCTCTCATCCTTCCTCTCACCCTTCCTCTCATCCTTCCTCTCATCCTTCCTCTCATCCTTGCTCTCATCCTTCCTCTCACCCTTCCACTCATCCTTCCTCTCATCTTTCCTCTCATCCTCCCTCTCATCCTCCCTCTCATCCTTCCTCTCATCCTTCCTCTCATCCTTCCTCTCATCCTTCCTCTCATCCTTCCTCTCACCCTTCCTCTCATCCTTCCTCTCATCCTTCCTCCCATCCTTCCTCTCCTCCTTCCACTCATCCTTCCTCTCATCCTTCCTCTCATCCTTCCTCTCATCCTTCCTCTCACCCTTCCACTCATCCTTCCTCTCATCTTTCCTCTCATCCTTCCTCTCATCCTTCCTCTCATCCTTCCTCGCCACCAGAAAAAAAAAAGTTTCTGTACTCACACACCATCGCCTTACATCTGGTATAGTTGATGGTCCTTCATGGCTACTGATTGTGATTCATGGCTGCTGATTGTGATTCATGGCTGCTGATTGTGATTCATGGCTGCTGATTGTGATTCATGGCTGCTGATTGCGATTAATGGCTTCTGATTGCGATTCATGGCTACCTTTTGTGATTCATGGCTGCTGATTGTGATTCATGGCTGCTGATTGTGATTCATGGCTGCTAATTGTGATTCATGGCTGCTAATTGTGATTCATTGCTGCTGATTGTGATTCATGGCTGCTAATTGTGATTCATGGCTGCTAATTGTGATTCATGGTTGCTGATTGCGATTAATGGCTTCTGATTGCGATTCATGGCTACCTATTGTGATTCATGGCTGCTGATTGTGATTCATAGCTACTGATTGTGATTCATGGCTGCTGATTGCGATTAATGGCTTCTGATTGCGATTCATGGCTGCTGATTGTGATTCATAGCTACTGATTGTGATTCATGGCTGCTGATTGTGATTTGTGGCAACTGATTGCGATTTGTGGCTGCTGATTGTCATGGATGCTGATTGTGATTCCTGGCTGCTGATTGTGATTCATGGCAACTGATTGCGATTCATGACTGCTGTTTGCGATTCATGGCTACTGATAGTGATTCATGGCTACTGATTGTGATTCATGGCTACACTAATTGTGATTAATGGCTACTGATAGTGATTCATGGCTGCTGATTGTGATTCATGGCTACTGATTGTGAATCATGGCTACTGATTGTGATTTGTGGCATCTGATTGCGATTAATGGCTTCTGATTGCGATTCATGGCGGGTCTATTTGATTTGTTGAAATGTTAACAGTCTTATAATAAATTATCGGCTTGTGCTAATTTCAGATTTGAAAATGGCATGTCGCTGTTTACAATACCAGGCTTGACCCACCATTTCAGCCCCGTTTCAAGCTCTGAAAACTTTGTTTAAACTAATACGTGTAGATCCCATATTTCATACAATGATTTATTTCCAAATTCTCATCGCGTTTGCTGGGTTCGGTGGCAGTCGTGAAATAAAAAAACAACAACTTAAATCATATTTCCTGGCGCCATCAGCAGCGCTCATCTCATCATCCCCTCGACTCTCCTCCGTGTTGACTCGATGTGATGAGTTCATGTTGACCTGCACATTCTTACAGTCAGACTCAGTGGCCCCCGTACCCCTTAATCAAACCACACCCTAATCAACACCCCCCCCCTTTTTTTTTTCCCCCTCCACTTTTTTTTTTTTCCCCCTCCCCTTTTTTTTTTTCTGGAAAAAAAATCACAAGAATCTAATGACACTCACCCCTGACCTAGATTTTAATTTCCCGTTAGTCTCAAGTCTCAACCGTTTCCAGCAATATCTGCTCGTCCTCGAACAAAGCAAACGTTTGATTCTATCATTGGAAACAAAATTAAACGTATTTTTTTTAAAAAATTCAACACTAATGTCAATGACTTGAACTTTGGTTCGGCTTACATGACCGAAGCTTGATACGTTTTGCGTTGTTCTTTTAGAGAGTAATGTCAATATTTAATATGTTTTATTTATTGACACATTATTGATTGATATGTTACAGAAAGTGTATTGCAAGAGATGATGTGTAAACACTTTTATTTATAACTTATCTTAACAGTTTTTAATGAAGAAAAAAGCTCGGTAATAAATGAACTCAAGAATTGACATGACAGTGGTCCAATGACAACCAGGAGAAAAACAACGAATTGACATGGCAATCTTTTAATGACAACCGGGGGGGAAACAACGAATTGAAATGACAGTCGTTTAATGACAACCGGGAGAAAGGCGATGAAATATGTTTCAATAGGTTGTGTAGAGTGTTCCGTCTCCATAAACATGCCCTGTCTCCACGTGCTGAAGGTCAGACATCGGTGCTCACCCACACACACAACCTGCGGGATGTCTGCGTTAACGGTGAGCCGGCCATCTGGTCACAAAGCCACTTCCTTCTAATTGTCTCGTGCTTGGCCTTTCAGACAGGTTTCCGCTACTTCCAGTTTCTATATCCCGGACATTAGAGCCACGGGTGTGGGCCTTACCATGTCCGACTCATCTGCCTACAACACGGGCAGTAATCAAATATAGTACGTCTATTGGGGCCATCCATATAGTATGCCTCTTTTTTTTCTTCTTTTTTTTTTTTTTGATAAAAAATTTTTTTTTTTTGAAGAATATCTTTTTTTCTGGTAGTACACAATAGTTACTCAATATCTATTTTTTCCTCCTAAATGTTTCCAATTTTTGGAACTTGGCCGCAGAAGAGTTTTAAGGTTCAAATGTGATCCTGCGGTTCCATTGAAATCGGCAAAACCTATTTCCTAACACATCTCGATAAACTCTTAAATTACTGAATATCTTTCTCCTTCAATGTCGACTCTCTCCTTCAATTTCGATTTCCACCTCCCATCTCGTCTCTCCTCCTCAACCTTGCTCTTCTCATAAGTGGACCAATCAGGTGATGTACGCAGTGTTGATGTGTACTACAGTTGGATGCCAGGGCGAAGACCCCACACACAGGGCTGATAGTCTTATCGGTAAATCAGTGGTTCTCACTACCTCGATAGACTTATCCGTGGGATCAGCGTTTCTTAGTTACAAGCTGTGCCGCAACATGCAACAAACGCAGTTCTTTTCAGGACCGGCCAATACCAGCGGACCATCAGGCTGTATCATTTGTAGTGGGTTCTTTTCAGGACCGGCCAATACCAGTGGACCATCAGGCTGTATCAGTTGCAGTGGGTTCTTTTCAGGACCGGCCAATACCAGCGGACCATCAGGCTGTATCAGTTGTAGTGGGTTCTTTGCAGGACCGTCCAATACCAGCGGACAATCAGGCTGTATCAGTTGTAGTGGGTTCTTTTCAGGACCGGCCAATACCAGTGGACCATCAGGCTGTATCAGCTGTAGTGGGTTCTTTTCAGGACCTGCCAATACCAGCGGACCATCAGGCTGTATCAGTTGTAGTGGGTTCTTTTCAGGTCCGGCCAATACCAGCGGACCATCAGGCTGTATCAGTTGTAGTGGGTTCTTTTCAGGACCGGCCAATACCAGCGGACCATCAGGCTGTATCAGTTGTAGTGGGTTCTTTTCAGGACCGGCCAATACCAGCGGACCATCAGGCTGTATCAGTTGTAGTGGGTTCTTTTCAGGACCGGCCAATACCAGCGGACCATCAGGCTGTATCAGTTGCAGTTAGTTCTTTTCAGGTCTGGCCAATACCAGCGGGCCATCAGGCTGTATCAGTTGCAGTGGGTTCTTTTCAGGGCCGGCCAAAACCAGCGGACCATCAGGCTGTATCAGTTGTAGATGGGTTATTTTGAAATGGGGTAGACCTATGAAAGTTTAGTGACCGCCGTGTTACCAAGTTCGTGTTTACGCAGCATGCTACCTAAATACAACTGTCTTGTAAAGTGATTTTGGCAAGACCTCTGCATATTAACATGATGATTTAGGGTTGGAATATGTATTCTGCCATTTGCTCTAATGCGAATAGAACTCCCTGTAGATACTGTTTATTTAAATACTATATTAGTTTTTAAAAAATGGATCGCCATTGCCAAAGATTAGATTAAGTGATTAAAAGCGATTGGAAGTCTTCAATTGTGAGTTTATGCAGTGGTTCTCAACCGTCCTAATGGCGTGACCCTTGCTGTTCAATGTTGTTGTGGAACCCCCCCCCCCCCCCCATAAACTTATTTTCGTTGCTCCTTCATTAATTTGTGTTTTACGGTGGTCTTAGGCGACCC
>CAXITT010001832.1:0-10819 GCA_964033795.1 Lymnaea stagnalis
AAGTGTTATATATATATATATTTCATGTGAAATTTAACAGTTTTATGTAAAATAGAAAAAAACAAAAGAAATAAATGTTTTTTTTCAAAATTAGGAATAATTGAGAAAATATCCCCTCCAACATTTCTTTAAACTACATTGTCGTAGCAAAAATAAAACTAACATTTCATACAAAATCCTCATTAATATCAACAAATATTATGTAGACAGCAAAATTGATTGTTTCCCATGAAGAACATTTATTAGCAACGAAGCCTCTTTTAAAACAGAAAGTAGTCGTGCAAGGTGTTTGGAAGTTTGATTAAAGAACCAGTAAAATACGCCGTTAGCGTTTTGCAAAGTGTCTTCCTTAGCAGACAGCAGAGATGAAAATATGACAAGAAAAAGCGACACGTGAATAACTTAAGTGATCAACGTTGTTATTTCTGGAAGTTTGATTTTCCAAAACACGACTACAGGAAGTAAAATAATGTATAAAATATAAATGTAAAAATAATCTTATCTAAAATTACATGTTATTTTATCTCGCGTTCCCCTCAATAGCAATTGTCATGTTTTTTTGACTTATCGACAGTGATGTCATCGTCGTTGTGTTGAAACAGTTGCATCCCTTTGCTTGCATTACTTGAGGCCCATATTCTTGAGTTGTGATGTGAGCGGCCAGTGATTCTTGAGATTAGATGTGAGAGGCCAGTGGTTCATAAGTAGAGATGTGAGAGGCCAGTGATTCTTGAGTTGGAATGTGAGCAGCCAGTGATTCTTGAGTTGAAATGTGAAAGGCCAGTGATTCTTGAGTTGTTATGTGAGCGGCCAGTGATTCTTGAGTTGTGATGTGAGTGGCCAGTGATTCTTGAGTTGAGATGTGAGAGGCTTCTGTTTTTTTTATGGTCTAATTTAGTAGGTTTCTGAATTTTACAACCTTTCCGCAATATTTAGTTTTGGACCGGGGGCCCTATATTATTATTTATTTTTCTTCTATGAACTTTTAAGTATAATTTCAATATGTGTTTCTATACAATTGATCTGATGGCGATACAGCTTGGCTGAGTTTGTGTGTGCACGCCGGCAAAAGGTTTCTCAATAAATGCAACCATTTTATAATATGACGTTTGGGCCTGGGACAATAAATGTGTTTTGTTTTTTAAACATTATTTTATTTCTTATGTGGGCTATGCTAGTATAATTTCACACAGAGCTACTTCATTGGTGGATGGAATTGAATCCAATGAAAACTCCGACATTTCAGTCTGTATGTGACACAACAAGTAGGTTTATGAATTAGAACATCAATTTTGCAATATGCCGTTTGTAGCCGTTGGGCTAACATTTGTTGATCTGTTCTAAATGAGCTAAATCAAGATAATTTCAAACAAAACTGTTGCATGGGTTGATCAATCGCTACAAGTGTGTGGACAACATTTTGAAAAGTCATGCTTCTCACATGGGTAGATGTATGTGGCCTTCTCACTTATCACATGGTCCGCTGTGTGTGGCCTTCTCACTTCTCACATTGACAGATGTGAGTTGCCAGCTCACTTATCACATGGGCAGCTGTGTGTGGCCGTCTCACTTCTCACATAGACAGATGTGAGTTGCCAGCTCACTTATCACAAGGGCAGCTGTGTGTGGCCTGCTCCCTGCTCACATGGACAGCTGTGTGTGGCGGCTTGATGACTTCTCACATGAAGAGCCGTGTGTTGCCTGCTCTATCATCACATGGACAGATGTGTGTGGCCTGCTCACTTATCACATGAACAGCTGTTTGTGGCCTGCTCACTTCTCACATGAAGAGCCATGTGTTACCTGCTCTATCCTCAATTGAACAGCTTGTGTGGCCTGCTCACTTCTCACATGAACATATGTGAGTCACCTGCTCATTTATCGCATGGCCATCGGTTTATGGCCTGCTGACTTCTCAGATAGACAGCCGTGTGAGACCCGCCCACTTATCACATGGACAGCTGTTTGTGGCCTGCTCACTTCTGACATGGACAGTTGTGTGTGGCCTGTTAAATTCTCAGATGAATAGCTGTTTTCAGCCTGCTAATTTATCACATAAACAGCTGTTTTTGACCTGCTCACTTCTCACATGGACAGCTGTGTGTGGCCTGCTCTCTTCTCACATGAAGAGCCCTGTGTTGCCTGCTCTATCCTCACATGGGCAGCTGTGTGTGGCCGGCTCACATGGACAGCTGTTAGTGACCTGCTCACTTCTCACATGGACAGCTTTGTGTGGCCTGCTCACTTCTCACCTGAAGAGCCTGCTCACGCCTCACATAGACAGATGTGAGTTGCCAGCTCATTTCTCACATGGCCATCTGTTTGTGGCCCTCTCACTTGTCACATGGACATCTGTGTTTTGCCTGCTCACTTCTCACATCGTCAGCTGTGTGTGGCCTGCCCTCTCCTCACATGAACTGCTGTGTGTAGCCTGCTCACTTCTGACATGAAGAGCCGTGTGTGGCCTGCTCACTTCTCACATAGACATATGTGAGTTACTTGCTCACGCTTCCAAAAACCTTCAAATTTTATTAGAATACGCACCTTGTGGTAAAAAAGAAAACAAACACAAATTAAAAGAGTATTTTAAAAAACATAATTAAAACACAAACAATTTATTTCTTTGAGGGGCATTGCAGCGCATGCCTGGTACGTGCTTGTAATAAATGAAATAAATGGTAACCGAAATAAACATGCATTATCTTAAATATAAGCAATATCTACTGGAATCACATTGCCTTGTAGGATCGAGTTAAGCAGGCGTAAACAAGTTCACATTTCAAAGAACATGGTTGACGTGTATAATAAAATAAGCAATCAATTTGGTTTGCAGACGTTTATTTGCTTTTGACTTCAATGCTATCTTAGTGGAAGTACAGCTCACAGTGTCACACATCTTTGTTGATGTATAATAATCGATATTCGGGGCTTTATTGAAAATTTAAATGGGTATTTTAGATCTAATAATCAGGACTTTATTGTAAAGTTAAATCAGCTCCATCCGCCACTACCTCATATTGCAACAAAATCCTAGTCTATGCTCTTGATTTCTCTAGTCTTGACTATTGTAAGTCTCTTCTGTTAGGTTTACCAAAACACTTCTTAGAAAAATTGCACGAGTTTTTAAACACTGCTGCTTGGTTAGTTCTAAAAAACCAAAACAAAAAAAAAACAACAACAGCAAAAAAACATGATCACATCACAGCACTACTTTATTCACTTCATTTGCTCCTTGTACGAGCACGGATGGACTACAAACTCTCTTTCTCTTACACAACTTTTTCTCAAATTCCTTCTCTTCCTATCTAACCGAACTTTTCTCTGTCTATTCAACCCTTAGTTAGCTCGCTCCTCTGCAGACACTCGTTTTCTTTCTGACCCAAAGACTCGCACAAAAACATACGGTGAACGATCGTTCTCTTTCTGTGCACCCAAACAATGTAATTTTCTTCCAAAACACATCAGCAATATACCGACAATTACAGCCTTTAAAACTGCTCTTAAGACACAACTTTTTAAACTCTACTGTCCAGACCAAAACTATTTGAACGAAAAACGATGCGGCTGGGTGTCGACATGTAAATAGTTATAAATATGCATTTGCTTTTTTTAATGTAAGTAATGTATGCTAATTATTATTTTTTATATACATTTTATGATTGTGTTTTTTAATTTGTATGTACAGCGTAGTGAGCCCAGCCCTAGGCTGCGGTACCACACTATATAAATTCACTTACAATAATATTAAAAATAATGATAATAATTAAATGAATGTGTAATGCTGTATTGGTTGAGTGAAGAATTAGAAGTAATTTAATTAATGGTTAAAATAATATTGAACAAGCATTTTATTAGAATTAATAAGTGAGTTTTAATTGTATTTCTTAATTCTGAAGTGGGTTCGGCTCTAAAAAAATTAGTTCATCCATTAAATACCACCACACCCCTTTTTGGTTTCCAACTAGTATGTTGCTTGGGGATATATATGTCCTGCTAGTATGGAGCTTGGGGATATCTGTCCCACGCTAGTAGGGTGCTTGGGGAAATCTGTCCCCTTCTTTCCCTTTAGCTGTGTCTCAAGGCACGGTCACTGCTTTTGAGGTAGGTATATCTAATAGATTTGAAATATGTCTAGATTATAGATAAATCATTTTAATGTTGGGTGAACAGCTAATGATAAATGTGTACATGGCGATTGGGCAGGCAAGGGGGACGGTGGTGGGAGGGTTTGTGGCGTAGCATCCCTACAGTAAGGATCGAGTTCGAGAGTACAAGAGCACTCCCTATTTTAGAAAAAAACATACCTTGGTAAGAACGCTTTGCTTAAGCTTTTTGAAAAATATAAAATATATATATGACAAATTAAACAGGATCAGGGACCGATTCTCACAAGTGTACGTTTTTACTGATCTGATGATAGAGGTGTGTATGGCCGTATGTGTACCCCTAGAGTGGTCATGGTCTGATGATAGAGGTGTGTATGGCCGTATGTATACCACTAGAGTGGTCATTGTCTGATGATAGAGGTGAATATGGCCGTATGTGTACCCCTAGAGTGGTCATTGCTTTCTATTAGATTTTGTTGTATGAAAGGGGGCTTTTGTCTCCTGTTATCCAGACTTTCACCACCAAAATTATTTCATTGAGCTCATTAACGATTTCTCCTAAACATGTGAAGCCAGCCACTCACTGAAATGTGTGTGTGTGTGTGTTTATATTGATGTTGTCATCAGTGTGTGTGTTTCGTGACATCATATATATTGTCTTTGCATCATTTACCTCAAGACCAGCTTTTAACATTGTCTCGTCTATATTATCATTTTTCTAGTGTATGAGAAGTAGTCGGCTGACATCACATGTCAAAGTTGAGAAGATAGATAGAGATCATTATTTGCTATTACTATATAAGTAGTGGTTGTTAACTAATGTTGTTAAGAAGGTAGTTAAAGAGAATCATTTACTAGTATGATAGAAGTAGTCTACTGACATCAAATGCCAATGTTAAGAATGTACATAAAGAGAATCATATACTAGTATGACAGAAGTAGTCAGCTGACAGCCAATCATTTATTAGTATGATAAAAATAGTCTTCTGACATTCAATTTCAACATAGATCAGGTAGATAAAGAGTATCATTTACTAGTATGATGGAAGTAGTCTGCTGGAAACATAACTTATCTCAAACAATATCATTTCACACACACAAAGCAGTGATATGAGAAGCAGAGAAGACAACAGAAGAAAAGCAGCGGACTGATGGGTAAGTAAATTTTAAGGTTAGTCATTGTGTGTGCTTGTTCGATTGTTTTGTACGGCTCTACCAGGGCCACAAAAGTAAACATTCCCCTTGGAGAAAAGGAAATAGAAAAAAAAAATTAAAAACACCCCAACAAAATATAATGGAAAAAAATACCATAATAATATAACACAAAGGTAACATCATAAATAAGAAGACAACAAGTCAAGAAAAAAATAACATTATAATATAACATAAAGGTAACTTTAAAAATAAGAAGACAACACGTCAAGAAAACAATAATGTAAAGAAAAATTGCTCGACTAGTGAATCACTATTACCAATTGTAGATCACTGTCTTACGATGTGGCTAGCAATATGTCTGATATGTATTCCGTCCTTTTTTAAACTCACTTATATGAAGTTAACAAGTATCATGATTTGTTATCTAGTGTGATGTTAACAAGAATTATGAATGGATATCTTTTGTGAAGCGCTAAAATTAGTAATGATTAGGAACATCTCTACTTGCTTCAGCCAAAAATAAACTAAATTTATTCCAATTGTGGCGCCCTTAAGGAGGCTTCTTATGGTCCTGGATTATTTAAAGTGCACAGAAAACGTATGAAAAATGCAAAAATGCAAGAAAGCGTTTTAGCACACACCTGATTGTAGATATGAAAAGTTTGACACATAATACTACAGTTATGGCAAAGATGCGAGTTTATTTATTTTTTAAAAACACGGTAAAAAATGGGGAGCGTGGTAGTCAAATTAAAAATAAAATGCTACAACTAGAGTTTCAGTAATTGATTATTGCAAGGGTTAATTACGTTCTATGTTAGTGGTGCTTGTAATAGTATTTTTCCTTATTGTTATCATCCCACATATGATGTTGTGTTTCTGTACTTCGCTTCAGTGCTACGAGCTACCTTGATCTATTTACACTTTATGGGTCTAAGAATCTGCTGACATCTCGTTCAAAAAAGCTAAGACATCAGGACAATGTCGTTGATAACAATACTGATCTCTGTCATCATATAAGCATCTGATGTCAAGTCAAGCTTGGTGATAACTATAAAGATCTCAGTCACTATATAAGCATCTGATGTCAGGACAAGGTCGTTGATAACAATACTGATCTCTGTCACCATATAAGCATCTGATGTCAAGTCAAGGTTGGTGATAACTATAAGGATCTCAGTCACTATATAAGCATCTGATGTCAGGACAAGATCGGTGATAATAATAATGATCTTTATCAAGATAATATAAGTTACTAACTTCACAAGGTTAAAGATGAAACATCATATAACATGAAAGTTACCACATTCATATTCGAGAATTTCTAAGAGTACATCTTGCACCACATCAGATACCCCACAATGGAAACTGTCAATGTTAGCAACATGCTCCACATCAGGTGCTACACAAACTCCACACTGTCCATGATAGCATCATGCTCCAAAACAGGTACTACACACACTTGAGTCTGTCCATGACAGCAACATGCTCTCCATCAGGTGCAACACACACAGAAGACTGTCCATGATAACATCATACACTACAATAGATAACACACACACTGGAGACTATCCATGATAACTTGCTTCTTATAAGATATCCCACACACCGGAGACTATCCACTATAACAGCATGCTTCACATCAGATGCCCCCCACTCTGGAGACTATCCATGATAGCAACATGCTCCACATCAGGTAACACACACAATTGAGACTATCCATGATAACATCATGCTTCACTTCAGGCACTACACATTGAAATTACCCTGATTTTAAAATAAATATTAAGCAATGTGGCTATCGACCAAATGTGGAAACATGTTTGTATCGAGAAAGAGAAAGATGCATCCCGTCATTGCTTGACGTAATTTCTCACTCGAGTTCTGACTCTGAATAGATCACGAAAATCGTTTGCATGTTGCCAAGGTCATTAATATTTATTTTATTACTTTGCGACTCATAATTTTGTTGTCATCAAGTAAATTTTCATTTAAATGAGTTTTGTTAAAAACATTCTTACACTAGATCTATGTCCCGAAAATTGAATGATGTTATTATATATTCTATACGATGTCGTCATTTAATTAAATAAATATAAATGCCCCCAAAGACAGCGTTTCAGTAATTTTATGAATGTGTTATGCCATATTGATTGAGTCAAGAATTAGTAGTGGTATAAGGAATGTGCTATACTATATTGATTGAGTAAAAAATTGGAAGTGATGTAATGAATGTGTCAAATATATTGATTGAATATTTTTATTTAATGACAGGTTATACTATATTTATTTTTAGTCAGGGATTATAAGTGATATGAGTATTTTAACATTTTTTTTTTATTCCTGAAGTCAGCTTAGATCAAAAAATATTATTATCATCTATTAAATGACCACAATCCATCAAGGTGTCCCCGCTAGTAATGTGCATGGGGATATGTCTCCCCGCTAGTAATGTGCATGGGGATATGTCTCCCCGCTAGAAATGTGCATGGGGATATGTCTCCCCGCGAGTCATGCGCATTGGGATATGTCTCCCCGCTAATAATGTGCATGGGGATATGTCTCCCCGCTAGTAATGTGCACATGGGGATATGTCTCCCCCGCTAGTAATGTGCATGGGGATATGTCTCCCCGCTAGTAATGTGCATGGGGATATGTCTCCTCTGGTTCACACTTTAGCTAAGCCTCAGGCGACGGTCACTGCTTCTTAGGTGGGCACATTTTAAGGACATGAAATACAATTAATTCTATGACATCTATTGATAAATACAGGCATATTTGGACGACGGAGGATTTTCGTCAGATGTTTGTATAAGGTGGTGAGAGAGAGAGAGAGAGAGAGAGAGAGAGAAAGTATTTTGGCGTTTCATCCCTACTTATAGGTAACGAATTCTAGAGTACGAGTGTTCTCGCACTTTAAGACAAATGAGAAGGAGGGACGTATTTCTGGTTAACCTTTAGGAATTAATACATATATTTATGTTAGAATAAAAAAAATTCAAAGTTTCTTATGAGGCAGAGAGATAAGATAAGATTCTTTTATTGATCCAAATTAATGGAAATATTTTTTGATTGCATTACACATTTTCTGCACAAAAATAAAACAATTTGAACACAAGACATTTATAATAAATTATTTCAAACAGCCATTCAGTGAGTTCTCTTAGCTTCCAATAGTTGCACTGTAGAATAAGTTATCGACTTGCTTGTTTACGCCAAAATTGTACAGTTTTTTTAAAGTAGAACAATCTTTGGCTGAATTTCTGATACATGATTTGGCCGTGCTCATGCCAGCTTATTATTACTGGTGACACATAAGTTTTTGTACGCCTCCACTTTCTCTACATGAACCACTACAGGAAAACCTCTAGTGTTGGCAGCATGCTTGAAACACTAGGCTAGTCACCATTGGAGGAACGGCGACGACAATCTAGGCTCTCCATGATGAACAAGATAATTAATGGGCAGGTCCACAGTTCCAGTATTAAACGAAAACTCGTCCCTCTCCCCCATAGACAGCGACGAGGCCATGCTAGGCAATCAGGCTCACGCCAGCAAAAATCCAGTATAGGTGCTGCTCATTCCTGCACAATACAATCAGGGACTGGAGAAAGCTTTCAAAGGGAACAGCTTAGATGACAAAACTAGACACATTTGTGTCATTTCCCTCCAGCCTCCAAACCCCCATTGCCTGATTCCGCACAAGGTGGCACTTGCAATCAGTGAAATATCCTCATCAACATCAGGCAAAGAAACATTGCAAATCCCCAAAGCAAATCAACATTGCATAGGAATCAAAATGATCAATACATTGATCGTGGTCCCTTGATATAAAGAAAAAGAAGAAGAAAGAGAATGATAACGAATTACAGAGAGATTGAAAGAGATGGAGAAAGACTGACAGACATAGAGATTTAGAGAGATGGATACAGATAGAGAGAGAGGTGGACATTATAATAGAGAGAGATGAATTAAGGTAGAGAGGGATATTGAAAGACTGACAGGCAGAGTTATATAGAGCGAGATAGAGAGAGTCAGGGATATAACAGAAAGAGAGATATAGAGAGATGTATAGAAATAGATAGTGACACAGAAAGAATAGCAAAGAGATTTAGAGATATGGAGAAAGGCTGATATACAGAGAGATAGAGAGAGACTGACAGACTGAGAGATAGAGAAAGACTGACATACACATGTTTGACAGAGATGAAGAGATAGCGAGAGAGTGATTCCTAGAAAGATAGAATGTAAGAGATAGAGAAAGAGATATATATATATAGATATATAGAATGATAGAAAAAAGATTGAGTGATAGATAAAGTGAGTTAGAGAGAAATAGATAGAGTTAGAGAGTGAAAGAATGAGAGAGATAGAGAGAAAATTGCTAGGTATAAAATAAGTTAGAGAGAGAAACAAACAGAGAGAGTTGGAGAGAGAATGAGAGAAAGAGATATAATAAATGAAGAGAGATAGAATGAGAAAGAGAGAGAAGGAGAGAGAAAGAAAGAGATTGTAGAATCTTACTCTTAATTCTATTGGTGTACTTTCTTTAACTCAAAGTTCTATGTCATAAATGTCTAATATAAATGTATTTGACCGATGACAGTGTGAGAACCGTATGAATTAATACATACAACGATCCACCCGATTTTACAAAACTTTTTTTTTTCCAATAACAATTTCAGCAAAACGAAAAAAAAAATTAATAATATTACCCACCAAAGGAACCCTGAAAAGAAATCATTGAATATAGTTATCAAGATTTTTATTTGGTGAAGTTAGTGGAATTAAAGGTAGCCATACGTGACATGTTTTAGCTGAAAACTATAAAGATCCCGACCAATAAAAAAATATTTAAGTAGGTAGCCATAAAGATCCCGACCAGCTAAAAACTATATAAGTAGGTAGCCATAAAGATCACGACCATTACTAGTTAATTAAGACATGTTCCATGTTGTTACCTACTTACTTGCTAATATTTCATTTCCCGTTTGGCTAACCTACTTTAAATTGGTTTAAAGTTAGTTTAGTTTAGAATAGTTTGGTTTAGATCTTTTTTTTAATTTAATTTAAGATCATGCTAGTTTCATACTGGTTAAATTGAGACTATTTCACCTCAGGTTGAATAATAATACGTGACTTCACTTTACATTAGTTTTGTTAATAATCATTTATTTTACTTTAGATAAGTTTACTTTAGATTAATTTAATTTATTATTTAATTATAATTAAAATATGTTTAGTTTAGAATATGTAACACTACTGATATAGGTAAACTAAACTAAATTTTACCAAGTTTAAACCATTTCTTAAAATTATTTTATTTTTTTTTATTTTTTTTATTATTTTTTTTTTTGGGGGGAGGGGGGGTTCGCCTGCCTCAAAACACTTGTTCAAGGCGACATTTGGTTTTGGCAGAAAATGCCAGGTTCTTTAGCTTCGGGTTATAGAAACCCTACTAGTCCGGTGCGCCACGAAAAGGCAGAACCTTTGCACCGGGCAACCTAAACCAGTTACAGAACAATCCATAATGGTCTAGATTTAATTAAGATCAAACT
>CAXITT010001834.1:16539-31550 GCA_964033795.1 Lymnaea stagnalis
CTCACCTGATCATAAACTTTCAGTGTGTAAGACAAGAAATAGCAGTTAATTTGATTTGTTGGTGACCGCAAAAAGTCATAAATGGCATCAACTTGCTTCACAGAGTAAGTTGTGCAATGTCCTTCCAACACAGCAGTTGTCTGCCCATCATGTGGTTTCTTATTTGGTTTGGAATTTGTAGATTTGTCTTCATAAAAAAAGTGCATAAAGTGTTCCCAGTTTTCAAACAATCTTTTTAGGCATCTTGCAATACTAAGCCATCTGGTGCATGCATGCTTGATACTTTTCATCTGTTCTGCACCATACAGGACTTTTCTGCACCATACAGGACTTTTCTGCACCATACAGGTTTTTCAATTCACACTGTCTCTTCACACTTTTCTTGAAGAAGTAACAAATGTCAACCATGACCTCCTCAACTGGGGGTAGACAGGAAGCCCCACTTTTTAGCTGCAAGATGCACCAGATGGAGGCAGCGTCATGCCAGATAAATGTCTTGCTCTCCTTTAATAAAACTGTATACTACATTGTATTGGCCAGTCATCACATTGGCATTGTCACAGCCAAATGCAATGCAGTTTACCCATGAAACGCCCTGTGAATTCAATTCATAGGCCATGATCTTAAATATATATTCTGTCCTGTGGCCGAGGATGCTTTGTACACCGGCAAAGCTAGGAGATGAGAATTTACAAGGCCACCATATCCTTCAATGGTGACCTCTGGAGAGTACTGCTTTTTGTCTGAGTCTTTACTACCCTCCATAGCAATACTGAATGGCAATCTTGGCATCCTAATGGCTAATTTCTTCATAGTCATTGCAGACATTTCTAAAATCATAGCTGTTGCTATATCTCTGCCACATTTTATATCTGATATGAATAAAAGAAAATAATAAAGATATTAATGAAAATATCTGGTATGACACTAAAGTAATTATTTCTATGGCACAAATAATCTTTAAGCTGCACTCAGAAATTTGTTATTTTTATTTTATTAAAACATAGCTTCTACACAAGCTACTTGATTTTGGAAAAGTGATTTTGAATTTAATATTTGACAAAAAGATGTCAAGGATGTACTTTTTACTCAGTGCTTCTTTGAAGGACTTACAGGCTTTGATTTCAAAATGTTTTTTTGCAATCGTTTTGACACTCAATAACTACAGATAGTCGTTGAGGGCATATATTGTTTAAGGGATAGAGCTGTTTTGTGGGTTCTAAGAATATATTTCAATATTTCAAATGCGACTAACTAGATATTAAAAAATATGTCAAAATCAAACTTCCCAGTGCAGAACAGTTGGATAATGTATTTGATTTTAAAAACCTTCTCTAGTTTTCTCCATTTTCACAATTGCTGCGGTTCAGGCTAACAAAATAATTGTGTATCAAAACTACATCACACGCCATGTAGCAGAAAAAGGGGATGGTCGAGTGAAGTTATTGTGAGGGCAACTAGACTAAATATTACTGTTGACGCATCTAGGTAGTTCATTGTGACACACAAAGCAACAATATGACAATCATTATCATCAATACGATAGGTTGAGGTGAAATTTTTATGGCATTCGAATTTTTATTGCCTTTGACACACCCACCTATCCCCCTATCCAAGCGTCGGTAAATGGTCATTGTGGATGCCACTATTTTCTCAATGGCCGCCATCTTGGTTGACACAACACGTGAAGTGTCAACCAAGATGGCAGCTAAAAAAGTAGTGCAAAACATGTGTTATTAAAAACCCTAACCCTAACGTTAACCCTATATCTATCCCGAGCAAAATTTTTTAAAAAATCAAAGAAATTTCAATAATTTTTTACTCACTCCTTATACACCAGAATCTTGTATTTGGGGAGGATACACAATTTGTATAGCATTTAAAAATTCTCTCATTTGATCTCTATTACCACATAAGAGTCGCCACATATATTCAAATAAATATGAGTTGAACTGCTCCTCCCGAGGACAGGTTCTTGTGGGCAGAGATTGTTTAATTGCACTCCAGGTGCCCTCTATGGTGTTGGTGTGCGCGCCCGTTTCATAGTGTTTTAACTCAATTGTATGATTCACCCTCAGGCGGTGAAACCCTACAGTTGTAAGACCTCCAACAATCAGAAATTATTGTGGTCCCTGGCTGCACTAATTCTTTAATTATTGCCAGGACGTCTTTACCGCGGTTCTCAACAACCCTGAAAAAGGTTTTGTTTGATCCTCTTTCAATCCCACCAAACACCCATTTTCCTTCTACGCGTTTGCCTCTATGATACTTCCGCTTGCCGAATTTGGATTCATCTATCTCCACAATTTTACCCACTCCTCCTAAACTCTCATTCATCACAACACACGCTTGCACGCAGAAACCCATTTTCCTTCTACGCGTTTGCCTCTATGATACTTCCGCTTGCCGAATTTGGATTCATCTATCTCCACAATTTTACCCACTCCTCCTAAACTCTCATTCATCACAACACACGCTTGCACGCAGACCTCGCGACAAAAGCTGACCCAGTCTTTTACGGTACCCCGACAAATGCTTACTTCTTTCGCAATATTTCCCAAAGGCATTTTTCTTAACCAAAAATGTGTCAGTAACATAATGTCACACGTCAATCTACTGTCACTAAAACACGACCCCTTCCTTAAACTACGCACAATATTTGTCACCAAATTGCCATGCACACCCATCTGAAGCATTTGCCCATGCACACAATTTCCTACCTTTCTTACAATGGGGACATTCGTATCTATCTGCAATGAGACCGGTACTCATGAGCCAATCTATCACACTCCTTTCGCCCTGACTTTCCAGACGATTCCAAAAACAGGCGGTAAATTCAGGCTCCATCTGCATAAATTTACCCAATATTTATCTAACTAAAACTGCTGACGATGCAAAAAACAACAACAACCAATGTTGAATTTACCGGGCACCTGGTCAAGCAATCAAGAATAGCAACAGACGTAATATTTAAGCACTCCTTTCTATATCCGCATCATTATAAAGTACCAAACAAAAAATAATAATTTCTCACCATTTTGTCAAAAAAGAACATAAAATTTTATGTCTATATTTAAAAATTATATTTCTTTTTTTCATTTATAATGAAAATAAAAACCCAAAATGAACAAATACAATATAATATTAAACATTCCACGGGCGAATTAATACTAATACATAAAAATATTTGTTATCTAAAAATAAACAAAGGGAAGTGACTCCCACATGTAAACACCGAAAAAAGACGTCGTGGCATCCCCAACTACCATTAGCCCCAAGCGTCTCATTTGCAAAATCTCCTCAATCAACAACCCCCACCTCCCCTCTCAGTGCATACATAACATAATATAAAATATGATTGTCAAAACTTTAAAAAATATTACAACCAATCGTTTTTCTTGTTCAATTCACTGTCAGATCTTTATTAGAAAGTGCTAAAACTTCAAAAACCAAAAATGTATTTTATCTTATCGGAAAAAATTACCATAATATTTTTTCACAGAGTCTCTGAAAATCATAGTTTTGGCGGGTCTCTGCGTACAACCATCCTCCTCATCCTCATGTCCCTTAGTTCTTGGACCGTTGGGGCGCCACAGATGACATGTGAACCATCCTCTCTGTCTTCAGCACAACGCACTGCATCGCCCAGTGTTAGTCCTGTCCACTCTTTGATGTTATCCTCCCATCTTTTTCTTTGTCTTCCTCTTCTTCTCCCTCCTCTTGTGGTCCCCTGCAATATTTCTTTGGCAAGCCCTTATTTCCTTGTTATGTGGCCGTACCATTGTAGTTTGCGTTTTTTCACAGTCACCAGTAGGTCATCATACTCCCCAATTGCCTGACAAACCCTTTCTTTCACTGTTTCATTGGAGATATGGTCCCTATAGCAGATGCCAAAAATGCTTCTGAAGCATCTCATCTCCATCGCCTTTATCGGCTGTTAATGTCCAGGATTCGCAGGCTTAAAGGAAAATGGAGAGGACTAATGAGCGCATCAGCCTGATTTTGGTGCTGAGGGCTATATTTTTGTCATTCCATATTTTCTTGAGCTTCTTTAGTGCTGATGTAGTCTGCGCAATCCTGGACATCAGTTCAGGTTTGGAGCCTTCTTCTGAGACTATTGCTCCTAGGTATTTGAAGCGGCCGACAGTCTCTAATCTTTCCTCCCCGACCTTAATTTCAGTGGTGATGCCTGCGGTATTATTTGTCATCAGTTTTGTCTTTTCGGCACTGATTAGCATGTTACAAAAATCATAAAAAACATCTAAAAATAGTAGCCTACATTATAAGCCAAAATCGTAAGAGTTAACAGGTCTGATGCATAATCCCCCCCCACGTCACACACACGTGAATTATGTGCCAGCCTTCTAGCACGCCTAAATTAGGAAAAGTAAAGTACTGTAAAGGGTTCAGTAAAAGTTAAAAGTAAAGCAACAATATAAAAAAATGTGGTAAGGTAATCCCTTATTTAAGTTATTATTACCCTTTTATTAGCTTGCCCTTATCTTATGAATAAAATTAAAGCTTAACTCTCAAAAGACGAGAGATTGAAAAATCGGTCATATATGGCGGGTGAAAAAAAAGGACCCCTAATATATAAATAAAAATAATATTAAAAGGCGAAAATAAAGATTTACTATTTTGGAATATTAAATTTCTATTTGGCAATAAAGGAAAATCGTTTATTCTACTAGTTCTTGAAGAAATCTGGTAGCAACTTGTCCATTCATAAATTTTCCTTTTCGCCATTTACTCAATTTTGCCACAATTCCTGTTTACTGTTACTACACCCTAAAACGTTGCTATGGAGTCTGATTCTGATTATAAGCTTGAAATGGACAAATATTATTACTTAGAGGAATATTTTTGATGAAGATAGCACTTCAGATGCGTCTGATATTGAGATTCTGTAAATTATCATCATAATAATAGTAACAAGGTTTGTTTACTTTTTTCATTCATACTCAACTCACGAATACTGTGATACTTTCTTAGCACTATTATTAGCCCTAACATTAGTTTTATTCAAGTTCCAGTAGTAAAAAATTCTTAAATAGATTAAATTATTTATTTGTTTTAATTGGAACTAATTTGTGGTTATAAAATTATTTTAATATTATTACTTTTCAGTTAGCAAAATGTAAACAATGCCATATAAGGCCAAGGCTATTATGTAACAATCAGCTGTGTTCCCCTTTCAATGAAAAGTTGAAGTAAAAGTAATTTAGGCAGATTGTTGAATATTTTGAATTCCTTTTATTTATATTGTAATTTTTTTATTTTAGCTAAACTAATATTTTTTTTAAAAATATTTTGACAGCATCTATGAAGGGCAGATGAAGATGTCAAACATAGTCTCCATAGTGGGTTATGATGACAAAAGACTGTGGGACTCTTTGCTGCATTCAGACCAGAGGTACAAAGCATTATTGCTTCCTGATGTTAAAACAAGAGAGGATATAAGGAGATTTCAAAAGCAAATAGACATTTTCAATCTCTACTTTACGACAGATTTGGTTGGTTATTTGTAAGCAGTGTGCGCAGGACAATGGGCCACAGAAATTTTGTGTTTTCAAAAATTGGTACAATTATAACATCATTGAAGGGGAGTTTTAGCTACTAAGTGGACTTATTATGAATGCAGGACTTATCAAGCTCTTTATTTTACAAGAAATGTCCAGGAAATTCTTTTATGATGGACAATGAGCAAGGCCATTAGTACTAAGGACATATTCAAGGCTATATTGAGTTTCCTAAAATTTTCTGATACTGAAAATAAAGGAAAATGCGGTGCAAAATGGGGAGACCCTTGTGCATCTCCATACAAAATACAATGAACTGTATCAGCATCAAGAAAGTGTAGCAATTAATGAACAATTTAGGGAACAAATAACATCTTTGATGATGAACTCGTTACTGTAAAGCTCGAAATCTTTACATCATGCGCCGTGACATGACAATAAAAAAAAATGTAATTGTGTGTTACCAAAGCAGGTAATATGATCAGAGCATATGTCACAGGCTTTCTTTTTGATACATTTGTATGTTTTAATAAATAAAGAAATTGTTTTCAAGAATTTTATATGCATGGTCTTGGCGAAGGATTACATCATTTGATTGGTATCTCGGGGATGCATAAAAAATGTTTATTTATTAAAATTTACTTTAAAAAAAAAAACTTTTCTTCTAAAATAATACTTACTAATAATCCTCTAAGGGATAATATGATGCAGTATATGTTTTCCTTTGAAAAAAAAATTATTATTATTTTTTGAAAATAATTTTGACTTTTTCTAGCAATATTTCCTTGAATGATATGTTGCTTACAAAAAGTCATAACTTTTTTATTTATGAGTCTATTCTTTCGAATTTTGAATATGTTTTGTAGTATTGAACAGATTCTAATAAAATATCAATTTTATTGATATATTTTGAAACACTTTTTTTTCTCCTTCTTTGTAAAAATGTGATGTTATATTTTTGTCACTTAAAATTTTTTTTTTTTTATAAAAAATAATAAAAAATCAAATTTAGCAAGGATATTTTGAACAAATACCAAATATCAATTAAAGAGCATCCAATTACCTTTAAAATGATATATAATACTTGTAGGTAGTTACAAATTTACAGCCATGAGACACAGTGAAGAATTAGATATATTCAAGTTCATTAAAAACTGGAAAAATCAACACTGTTCTGTTGTCACTGTTGTCAACAGTCTTTTGACAATGAAATTTAAGCGCGATCAATTATTTCTAGTGACATAAAATTAAAACTTCCTCTTTACCTGATGGAACTAAAGGCCTAAAATAGCGTATTTTTGTTCATGTACAATAACCATTTAACAAAATTGAACAAGATAAAAAAAAAAAAAGTAGCCTACATTTCATGGATGTTTTGTCATTCACGACGCCATTGTGGGAAAAACAACGAGAACTCTTCTGTCTTCAAATACGTTATAAAATGTGCCCAATTGGATATATTAAAATTTAGATTTAAATAATTTTTAACATTTTATAGATTTTCTATCTACTTTGTCTGATATTTCTTTCTAGCCATGGGCGCCCGCAGAAAACTTTCTAGGGAGAGGGGCAAAAAAAAATCGATCAACTTTCCGGGGGGGGGGGCACACATTTTTTAGTAATGTTTTAATATAGTTTTAATTTACTGTAGCGTATTTGTATGGTGAACGAACGGACAGGACATCAGCTTAGTTACTTTCTCTTAATTCTCTCTTTACTTTAATACATTTTTTGTTTATTTTTGCCTAAAAATTTTTTATCCAATCATTCTAGGGGGACAAGTGTTCCCCTTGCCCCCCCCCCTGCGGGCGCCCATGTTTCTAGCCCACTGGATCCATGCACAGCAATGTAAAGGTGGTACTCGCAAGGGGCCTCAATATCAGGGGGCGCATTCGCCCAGGGCGCTGCTTTTCCTTTGCACGGTTGTGCATCCATTACTGACGTAACGCGACTAGAATTTTGAGGGTGGGGGTTATGTGGGAAATGCTTGTTAAAACTTTGAATAAAATTGTCAATTTCCTTTCTTAAAATTTGTGACAGTTTCGATTTCTTTCTCAATAAATAGCTGGTGATTTACTAAGACTAAGAGGCGAAAAGCGGGAAAGTAATGAAATATATGTCAGTAGCGAAATAAACACAATTGCAAACAGATGACTAACAAAGCAACTTGGTTCCATCCAGATACATAAAATCACTAAAACTGCCTCTCATTTTACTCACCACAAACCAGAGTCAACTGAGGTGGCATCTAAATAATTAATTTCCATCATCAAATTAGAGCTGACCAACCACTAGATTTTAAAAAAAAAAATGATCTACGAAAATGGATTTAACTAAAAAAGAAAATAATAAAGAAAAAAAAAATTAACCCGCCATAAGAGAAATTAACAAAGCAAAAATAAAAAAAACAACTAAAAAGAATAAAACTATGAATCTATGAAATAAGAAGGAGAAAAAACAATTTAAGAAATAATTCTCATAGTATTATTGTTATTAATGTTATCACACCCGGCTCCGAAGCCATTTAATCTGTATGGAGCCACTCCGGGTGCGAATAGTTATTGGCAACTATAGGTACCCGGGTACCTATAGATGCGGCCTATATATATTATACATATATATATTTGTGTATTTGTGTATGTATCTACCCATGCTCGTACAAAGTCTTTAATGGCCTCTGCTAATAAAATACCGGGCGATTGCTGGCTGCGCCCGTATAGTGAATCCATCACATGACGCTACCTGAACACTGTCCTCTCACCTCACGGGGCCCCCAACAAGTGGGATCCGCTAACAAGTGGGGGACCACTTTGTGTCTCTCCGAATCACTGAGGTGAATACTACCCGGTGGTCATCCGTGTCATAAGACCGTGGTGTATCTGATTAAGGGTAGTGTCCTTCTTAGCCGAACTTTTGATTTCACATGTCCTTGGAATACCACTCGTGGCTACTTAAAGAATCGTTCAAACAAAATGCTACAGACGAAATCGATCCCACCCGTGACAACGTCAATCGATGCCTGCTTAAATAAGATTTCTATCCAATTTTGGTTTTTCTCCCGAAAACCGGTGACCCATTTTTACGAACAGCACCTGGGAACAGAGGCGTAGCGAAGGGGGGGGGCAGGGGGGACAATGTACCCGGGCGCCAAACACCCTCGCTACGCTCTGCCCGGGAAGAAGAGTCTTGGTGAAATAAAAGTGACGGCGTCGTTGGAAATGTCAAG
This sequence comes from Lymnaea stagnalis, assembly GCA_964033795.1. NCBI lineage: Eukaryota > Metazoa > Mollusca > Gastropoda > Lymnaeidae > Lymnaea > Lymnaea stagnalis. The sequence continues at coordinate 25,285 of CAXITT010001834.1, forward strand.
GCTTGTTTCGGTCTGCTGAGACTAGCGCCAGAGTCGAGCGGGATTCATAGACGTTTCCCTGTTTTGAGAAGGGTTTACCCAAGAGATCAAAGTATGGGCATCACTTGGTTTTGGTTTGAACAGTTTTCAACGCCTCCGTTTTTCCCTCGCTCATTTGTCAGCCTTTCACCGCTCGTCACCCTTTCACCGATCGTCACCCTTTCACCGCTCGTCACCCTTTCACCGCCATAGTTCTGCCGACTAAGAAACAAAATATATATTTTTTTTTAAATTTTATTCAATGAATTTATTTAATAATTAAAACTCGTTTCAATCTTTACTTGTATAATTTTAAATATTCTCTCAAATATCACGGGTCCGCACGATAACCTATAAATTCCAAATAAATTATCTATTATTGTCTACGGCCATACCACGTTGAAAATACCGGTTCTCGTCCGATCACCGAAGTCAAGCAACATCGGGCTTGGTTAGTACTTAGATGGGTGACCGCTAGGGAACACCACGTGCTGTAGACATCATTTTGTAATTTTTTGTTTTTTTGTTGAAAAAATGAGTCATCAGAAGAACCAGGCCTTGCCGCCAATTTTCGAATAAATAATATTCAATGCAAATTGACATGATATATATTTTTAAAAAAAATTTTTATTCAATGAATTTATTTAATAATTAAAACTCGTTTCAATCTTTACTTGGGAACACCACGTGTTGTAGACATCTTTTTGTAATTTTTTGTTTTTTGTTGAAAAAATGAGTCATCAGAAGAACCAGGCCTTGCCGCCAATTTTCGAATAAATAATATTCAATGCAAATTGACATGATATATATTTAAAAAATTTTTTTTTTTAATGAATTTATTTAATAATTAAAACTCGTTTCAATCTTTACTTGTATAATTTTAAATATTCTCTCAAATATCACGGGTCCGCACGATAACCTATAAATTAAAAATAAATTATCTATTATTGTCTACGGCCATACCACGTTGAAAATACTGGTTCTCGTCCGATCACCGAAGTCAAGCAACATCGGGCTTGGTTAGTACTTAGATGGATGACCGCTTGGGAACACCACGTGTTGTAGACATCTTTTTGTAATTTTTTGTTTTTTGTTGAAAAAATGAGTCATCAGAAGAACCAGGCCTTGCCGCCAATTTTCGAATAAATAATATTCAATGCAAATTGACATGATATATATTTAAAAAAAAAAAAAATTTTATTCAATGAATTTATTTAATATTTAACACTCGTTTCAATCTTTACTTGGGAACACCACATGTTGTAGACATCTTTTGTAATTTTTTGTTTTTTGTTGAAAAAATGAGTCATCAGAAGAACCAGGCCTTGCCGCCAATTTTCGAATAAATAATATTCAATGCAAATTGACATAATATATATTTAAAAAAAAAATTTTTATTGAATGAATTTATTTAATAATTAAAACTCGTTTCAATCTTTACTTGGGAACACCACGTGTTGTAGACATCTTTTTGTAAATTTTTGTTTTTTGTTGAAAAAATGAGTCATCAGAAGAACCAGGCCTTGCCGCCAATTTTCGAATAAATAATATTCAATGCAAATTGACATGATATATATAATTTTTTTTTTTAAATTTTATTCAATTAATTTATTTTATAATTAACACTCGTTTCAATTTTTACTTGTATAATTTTAAATATTCTCTCAAATATCACGGGTCCGCACGATAACCTATAAATTCCAAATAAATTATCTATTATTGTCTACGGCCATACCACGTTGAAGATACCGGTTCTCGTCCGATCACCGAAGTCAAGCAACGTCGGGCTTGGTTAGTACTTAGATGGGTGACCGCTTGGGAACACCACGTGTTGTAGACATCTTTTTGTAATTTTTTGTTTTTTGTTGAAAAAATGAGTCATCAGAAGAACCAGGACTTGCCGCCAATTTTCGAATAAATAATATTCAATGCAAATTGACATGATATATATATTTTTTTTAAAATTTTATTCAATGAATTTATTTAATATTTAATACTCGTTTCAATCTTTACTTGGGAACACCACGTGTTGTAGACATCTTTTTGTAATTTTTTGTTTTTTGTTGAAAAAATGAGTCATCAGAAGAACCAGGCCTTGCCGCCAATTTTCGAATAAATAATATTCAATGCAAATTGACATGATATATATAAATTTAAAAAAAAATTTTATTCAATGAATTTATTTAATAATTAAAACTCGTTTCAATCTTTACTTGTATAATTTTAAATATTCTCTCAAATATCACGGGTCCGCACGATAACCTATAAATTCCAAATAAATTATCTATTATTGTCTACGGCCATACCACGTTGAAAATACCGGTTCTCGTCCGATCACCGAAGTCAAGCAACGTCGGGCTTGGTTAGTACTTAGATGGGTGACCGCTTGGGAACACCACGTGTTGTAGACATCTTTTTGTAATTTTTTGTTTTTTGTTGAAAAAATGAGTCATCAGAAGAACCAGGCCTTGCCGCCAATTTTCGAATAAATAATATTCAATGCAAATTGACATGATATATATAATTTTTTTTAAAAAATTTTATTCAATGAATTTATTTAATAATTAACACTCGTTTCAATCTTTACTTGTATAATTTTAAATATTCTCTCAAATATCACGGGTCCGCACGATAACCTATAAATTCCAAATAAATTATCTATTATTGTCTACGGCCATACCACGTTGAAAATACCGGTTCTCGTCCGATCACCGAAGTCAAGCAACGTCGGGCTTGGTTAGTACTTAGATGGGTGACCGCTTGGGAACACCACGTGTTGTAGACATCTTTTTGTAATTTTTTGTTTTTTGTTGAAAAAATGAGTCATCAGAAGAACCAGGCCTTTCCGCCAATTTTCGAATAAATAATATTCAATGCAAATTGACATGATATATATTTAAAAAATAAATTTTTTTTTTCAATGAATTTATTTAATATTTAACACTCGTTTCAATCTTTACTTGGGAACACCACGTGTTGTAGACATCTTTTGTAATTTTTTGTTTTTTGTTGAAAAAATGAGTCATCAGAAGAACCAGGCCTTGCGGCCAATTTTCGAATAAATAATATTCAATGCAAATTGACATGATATATATTTAAAAAAAATAAATTATTCAATAAATTTATTTAATATTTAACACTCGTTTCAATCTTTACTTGGGAACACCACGTGTTGTAGACATCTTTTGTAATTTTTTGTTTTTTGTTGAAAAAATGAGTCATCAGAAGAACCAGGCCTTGCCGCCAATTTTCGAATAAATAATATTCAATGCAAATTGACATGATATATATTTTTAAAAAAAAATTTTATTAAATGAATTTATTTAATAATTAAAACTCGTTTCAATCTTTACTTGGGAACACCACGTGTTGTAGACATATTTTTGTAATTTTTTTGTTTTTTGTTGAAAAAATGAGTCATCAGAAGAACCAGGCCTTGCCGCCAATTTTCGAATAAATAATATTCAATGCAAATTGACATGATATATATTTTTTATCGAAAAATTTATTCAATGAATTTATTTAATAATTAAAACTCGCTTCAATCTTTACTTGTATAATTTTAAATATTCTCTCAAATATCACGGGTCCGCACGATAACCTATAAATTTCAAATAAATTATCTATTATTGTCTACGGCCATACCACGTTGAAAATACCGGTTCTCGTCCGATCACCGAAGTCAAGCAACGTCGGGCTTGGTTAGTACTTAGATGGGTGACCGCTTGGGAACACCACGTGTTGTAGACATCTTTTTGTAATTTTTTGTTTTTTGTTGTAAAAATAAGTCATCAGAAGAACCAGGCCTTTCCGCCAATTTTCAAATAAATAATATTCAATGCAAATTGACATGATATATATTTTTTCTTAAAAAATTTATTCAATGAATTTATTTAATAATTAAAACTCGTTTCAATCTTTACTTGTATAATTTTAAATATTCTCTCAAATATCACGGGTCCGCACGATAACCTATAAATTCCAAATAAATTATCTATTATTGTCTACGGCCATACCACGTTGAAAATACCGGTTCTCGTCCGATCACCGAAGTCAAGCAACGTCGGGCTTGGTTAGTACTTAGATGGGTGACCGCTTGGGAACACCACGTGTTGTAGACATCTTTTTGTAATTTTTTGTTTTTTGTTGAAAAAATGAGTCATCAGAAGAACCAGGCCTTGCCGCCAATTTTCGAATAAATAATATTCAATGCAAATTGACATGATATATATTTATAAAAAAATAATTCTTCAATGAATTGATTTAATAATTAAAACTCGTTTCAATCTTTACTTGTATAATTTTAAATATTCTCTCAAATATCACGGGTCCGCACGATAACCTATAAATTCCAAATAAATTATCTATTATTGTCTACGGCCATACCACGTTGAAAATACCGGTTCTCGTCCGATCACCGAAGTCAAGCAACGTCGGGCTTGGTTAGTACTTAGATGGGTGACCGCTTGGGAACACCACGTGTTGTAGACATCTTTTTGTAATTTTTTGTTTTTTGTTGAAAAAATGAGTCATCAGAAGAACCAGGCCTTGCCGCCAATTTTCGAATAAATAATATTCAATGCAAATTGACATGATATATATTTATAAAAAAATAATTCTTCAATGAATTGATTTAATAATTAAAACTCGTTTCAATCTTTACTTGTATAATTTTAAATATTCTCTCAAATATCACGGGTCCGCACGATAACCTATAAATTCCAAATAAATTATCTATTATTGTCTACGGCCATACCACGTTGAAAATACCGGTTCTCGTCCGATCACCGAAGTCAAGCAACGTCGGGCTTGGTTAGTACTTAGATGGGTGACCGCTTGGGAACACCACGTGTTGTAGACATCTTTTTGTAATTTTTTGTTTTTTGTTGAAAAAATGAGTCATCAGAAGAACCAGGCCTTGCCGCCAATTTTCGAATAAATAATATTCAATGCAAATTGACATGATATATATTTTTTTTAAAAATTTTATTCAATGAATTTATTTAATAATTAAAACTCGTTTCAATCTTTACTTGTATAATTTTAAATATTCTCTCAAATATCACGGGTCCGCACGATAACCTATAAATTCCAAATAAATTATCTATTATTGTCTACGGCCATACCACGTTGAAAATACCGGTTCTCGTCCGATCACCGAAGTCAAGCAACATCGGGCTTGGTTACTACTTAGATGGGTGACCGCTTGGGAACACCACGTGTTGTAGACATCTTTTTGTAATTTTTTGTTTTTTGTTGAAAAAATGAGTCATCAGAAGAACCAGGCCTTGCCGCCAATTTTCGAATAAATAATATTCAATGCAAATTGACATGATATATATTTAAAAAAAATTTTTTTTTATTCAATGAATTTATTTAATATTTAAATCTCGTTTCAATCTTTACTTGGGAACAACACGTGTAGTAGAGATCTTTTTGTAATTTTTTGTTTTTTGTTGAAAAAATGAGTCATCAGAAGAACCAGGCCTTGCCGCCAATTTTCGACTAAATAATATTCAATGCAAATTGACATGATATATATTTAAAAAAAAATTTTTTTTATTCAATGAATTTATTTAATATTTAACACTCGTTTCAATCTTTACTTGGGAACAACACGTGTAGTAGACATCTTTTTGTATTTTTTTGTTTTTTGTTGAAAAAATGAGTCATCAGAAGAACCAGGCCTTGCCGCCAATTTTCGAATAAATAATATTTAATGCAAATTGACATGATATATATTTTAATTTATTCAATGAATTTATTTAATAATTAAAATTCGTTTCAATCTTTACTTGTATATTTTTAAATATTCTCTCAAATATCACGGGTCCGCACGATAACCTATAAATTCCAAATAAATTATCTATTATTGTCTACGTCCATACCACGTTGAAAATACCGGTTCTCGTCCGATCACCGAAGTCAAGCAACGTCGGGCTTGGTTAGTACTTAGATGGGTGACCGCTTGGGAACACCACGTGTTGTAGACATCTTTTTGTAATTTTTTGTTTTTTGTTGAAAAAATGAGTCATCAGAAGAACCAGGCCTTGCCACAAATTTTCGAATAAATAATATTCATTGCAAATTGACATGATATATTTTTAAAAAGAAAAATTTTATTCAATGAATTTATTTAATAATTAAAACTCGTTTCAATCTTTACTTGGGAACACCACGTGTTGTAGACATCTTTTTGTAATTTTTTGTTTTTTGTTGAAAAAATGAGTCATCAGAAGAACCAGGCC
>CAXITT010001837.1:0-23306 GCA_964033795.1 Lymnaea stagnalis
TGAATGAAATGTGAATGAAATGTGAATGAAATGTGAATGAAATGTGAATGAAATGTGAATGAAATGTGAATGAAATGTGAATGAAATATGAATGAAATATGAATGAAATATCAATAAAAAATGAATGAAATGTGAATGAAATGTGAATGAAATGTGAATGAAATGTGAATGAAATGTGAATGAAATGTGAATGAAATGTGAATGAAATATGAATGAAATGTGAATGAAATATGAATGAAATATGAATAAAATGTGAATGAGATATCAATGAAATATGAATGAAATATGAATGAAATATGAATGAAATATGAATGAAATGTGAATGAAATATGAATGAAATATGAATAAAATTTGAATGAAATATGAATGAAATATGAATGAAATATGAATGAAATATCAATAAAAAATGAATGTAATGTTAATAAAATGTGAATGAAATGTGAATGAAATGTGAATGAAATGTGAATGAAATGTGAATGAAATATGAATGAAATGTGAATGAAATATGAATGAAATATGAATAAAATGTGAATGAAATATGAATGAAATGTTAATGAAATGTGAATGAAATGTGAATGAAATGTGAATGAAATGTTAATGAAATATGAATGAAATGTTAATGAAATAGGAATGAAATATGAATGAAATGTGAATGAAATGTGAATGAAATGTGAATGAAATGTGAATGAAATGTGAATGAAATGTGAATGAAATGTGAATGAAATGTGAATGAAATGTGAATGAAATGTGAATGAAATGTGAATGAAATGTGAATGAAATGTGAATGAAATGTGAATGAAATGTGAATGAAATGTGAATGAAATGTGAATGAAATGTGAATGAAATGTGAATGAAATGTGAATGAAATGTGAATGAAATGTGAATGAAATGTGAATGAAATGTGAATGAAATGTGAATGAAATGTGAATGAAATGTGAATGAAATGTGAATGAAATGTGAATGAAATGTGAATGAAATGTGAATGAAATGTGAATGAAATGTGAATGAAATGTGAATGAAATGTGAATGAAATGTGAATGAAATGTGAATGAAATGTGAATGAAATGTGAATGAAATGTGAATGAAATGTGAATGAAATGTGAATGAAATGTGAATGAAATGTGAATGAAATGTGAATGAAATGTGAATGAAATGTGAATGAAATGTGAATGAAATGTGAATGAAATGTGAATGAAATGTGAATGAAATGTGAATGAAATGTGAATGAAATGTGAATGAAATGTGAATGAAATGTGAATGAAATGTGAATGAAATGTGAATGAAATGTGAATGAAATGTGAATGAAATGTGAATGAAATGTGAATGAAATGTGAATGAAATGTGAATGAAATGTGAATGAAATGTGAATGAAATGTGAATGAAATGTGAATGAAATGTGAATGAAATGTGAATGAAATGTGAATGAAATGTGAATGAAATGTGAATGAAATGTGAATGAAATGTGAATGAAATGTGAATGAAATGTGAATGAAATGTGAATGAAATGTGAATGAAATGTGAATGAAATGTGAATGAAATGTGAATGAAATGTGAATGAAATGTGAATGAAATGTGAATGAAATGTGAATGAAATGTGAATGAAATGTGAATGAAATGTGAATGAAATGTGAATGAAATGTGAATGAAATGTGAATGAAATGTGAATGAAATGTGAATGAAATGTGAATGAAATGTGAATGAAATGTGAATGAAATGTGAATGAAATGTGAATGAAATGTGAATGAAATGTGAATGAAATGTGAATGAAATGTGAATGAAATGTGAATGAAATGTGAATGAAATGTGAATGAAATGTGAATGAAATGTGAATGAAATGTGAATGAAATGTGAATGAAATGTGAATGAAATGTGAATGAAATGTGAATGAAATGTGAATGAAATGTGAATGAAATGTGAATGAAATGTGAATGAAATGTGAATGAAATGTGAATGAAATGTGAATGAAATGTGAATGAAATGTGAATGAAATGTGAATGAAATGTGAATGAAATGTGAATGAAATGTGAATGAAATGTGAATGAAATGTGAATGAAATGTGAATGAAATGTGAATGAAATGTGAATGAAATGTGAATGAAATGTGAATGAAATGTGAATGAAATGTGAATGAAATGTGAATGAAATGTGAATGAAATGTGAATGAAATGTGAATGAAATGTGAATGAAATGTGAATGAAATGTGAATGAAATGTGAATGAAATGTGAATGAAATGTGAATGAAATGTGAATGAAATGTGAATGAAATGTGAATGAAATGTGAATGAAATGTGAATGAAATGTGAATGAAATGTGAATGAAATGTGAATGAAATGTGAATGAAATGTGAATGAAATGTGAATGAAATGTGAATGAAATGTGAATGAAATGTGAATGAAATGTGAATGAAATGTGAATGAAATGTGAATGAAATGTGAATGAAATGTGAATGAAATGTGAATGAAATGTGAATGAAATGTGAATGAAATGTGAATGAAATGTGAATGAAATGTGAATGAAATGTGAATGAAATGTGAATGAAATGTGAATGAAATGTGAATGAAATGTGAATGAAATGTGAATGAAATGTGAATGAAATGTGAATGAAATGTGAATGAAATGTGAATGAAATGTGAATGAAATGTGAATGAAATGTGAATGAAATGTGAATGAAATGTGAATGAAATGTGAATGAAATGTGAATGAAATGTGAATGAAATGTGAATGAAATGTGAATGAAATGTGAATGAAATGTGAATGAAATGTGAATGAAATGTGAATGAAATGTGAATGAAATGTGAATGAAATGTGAATGAAATGTGAATGAAATGTGAATGAAATGTGAATGAAATGTGAATGAAATGTGAATGAAATGTGAATGAAATGTGAATGAAATGTGAATGAAATGTGAATGAAATGTGAATGAAATGTGAATGAAATGTGAATGAAATGTGAATGAAATGTGAATGAAATGTGAATGAAATGTGAATGAAATGTGAATGAAATGTGAATGAAATGTGAATGAAATGTGAATGAAATGTGAATGAAATGTGAATGAAATGTGAATGAAATGTGAATGAAATGTGAATGAAATGTGAATGAAATGTGAATGAAATGTGAATGAAATGTGAATGAAATGTGAATGAAATGTGAATGAAATGTGAATGAAATGTGAATGAAATGTGAATGAAATGTGAATGAAATGTGAATGAAATGTGAATGAAATGTGAATGAAATGTGAATGAAATGTGAATGAAATGTGAATGAAATGTGAATGAAATGTGAATGAAATGTGAATGAAATGTGAATGAAATGTGAATGAAATGTGAATGAAATGTGAATGAAATGTGAATGAAATGTGAATGAAATGTGAATGAAATGTGAATGAAATGTGAATGAAATGTGAATGAAATGTGAATGAAATGTGAATGAAATGTGAATGAAATGTGAATGAAATGTGAATGAAATGTGAATGAAATGTGAATGAAATGTGAATGAAATGTGAATGAAATGTGAATGAAATGTGAATGAAATGTGAATGAAATGTGAATGAAATGTGAATGAAATGTGAATGAAATGTGAATGAAATGTGAATGAAATGTGAATGAAATGTGAATGAAATGTGAATGAAATGTGAATGAAATGTGAATGAAATGTGAATGAAATGTGAATGAAATGTGAATGAAATGTGAATGAAATGTGAATGAAATGTGAATGAAATGTGAATGAAATGTGAATGAAATGTGAATGAAATGTGAATGAAATGTGAATGAAATGTGAATGAAATGTGAATGAAATGTGAATGAAATGTGAATGAAATGTGAATGAAATGTGAATGAAATGTGAATGAAATGTGAATGAAATGTGAATGAAATGTGAATGAAATGTGAATGAAATGTGAATGAAATGTGAATGAAATGTGAATGAAATGTGAATGAAATGTGAATGAAATGTGAATGAAATGTGAATGAAATGTGAATGAAATGTGAATGAAATGTGAATGAAATGTGAATGAAATGTGAATGAAATGTGAATGAAATGTGAATGAAATGTGAATGAAATGTGAATGAAATGTGAATGAAATGTGAATGAAATGTGAATGAAATGTGAATGAAATGTGAATGAAATGTGAATGAAATGTGAATGAAATGTGAATGAAATGTGAATGAAATGTGAATGAAATGTGAATGAAATGTGAATGAAATGTGAATGAAATGTGAATGAAATGTGAATGAAATGTGAATGAAATGTGAATGAAATGTGAATGAAATGTGAATGAAATGTGAATGAAATGTGAATGAAATGTGAATGAAATGTGAATGAAATGTGAATGAAATGTGAATGAAATGTGAATGAAATGTGAATGAAATGTGAATGAAATGTGAATGAAATGTGAATGAAATGTGAATGAAATGTGAATGAAATGTGAATGAAATGTGAATGAAATGTGAATGAAATGTGAATGAAATGTGAATGAAATGTGAATGAAATGTGAATGAAATGTGAATGAAATGTGAATGAAATGTGAATGAAATGTGAATGAAATGTGAATGAAATGTGAATGAAATGTGAATGAAATGTGAATGAAATGTGAATGAAATGTGAATGAAATGTGAATGAAATGTGAATGAAATGTGAATGAAATGTGAATGAAATGTGAATGAAATGTGAATGAAATGTGAATGAAATGTGAATGAAATGTGAATGAAATGTGAATGAAATGTGAATGAAATGTGAATGAAATGTGAATGAAATGTGAATGAAATGTGAATGAAATGTGAATGAAATGTGAATGAAATGTGAATGAAATGTGAATGAAATGTGAATGAAATGTGAATGAAATGTGAATGAAATGTGAATGAAATGTGAATGAAATGTGAATGAAATGTGAATGAAATGTGAATGAAATGTGAATGAAATGTGAATGAAATGTGAATGAAATGTGAATGAAATATGAATGAAATGTTAATGAAATATGAATGAAATATGAATGAAATGTGAATGCAATGTGAATGAAATGTGAATGAAATATGAGTGAAATATGAATGAAATGTGAATGAAATGTGAATGAAATGTGAATGAAATGTGAATGAAATGTGAATGAAATGTGAATGAAATATGAATGAAATGTGAATGAAATGTGAATGAAATGTGAATGAAATGTGAATGAAATATGAATGAAATATGAATAAAATGTGAATGAAATATAAATGAAATGTTAATGAAATGTGAATGAAATGTGAATGAAATGTGAATGAAATGTGAATGAAATATGAATGAAATGTTAATGAAATATGAATGAAATATGAATGAAAAATGAATGAAATGTGAATGAAATGTGAATGAAATGTGAATGAAATATGAATGAAATGTGAATGAAATGTGAATGAAATGTGAATGAAATGTGAATGAAATGTGAATGAAATGTGAATGAAATGTGAATGAAATGTGAATGAAATGTGAATGAAATGTGAATGAAATGTGAATGAAATGTGAATGAAATGTGAATGAAATGTGAATGAAATGTGAATGAAATGTGAATGAAATGTGAATGAAATGTGAATGAAATGTGAATGAAATGTGAATGAAATGTGAATGAAATGTGAATGAAATGTGAATGAAATGTGAATGAAATGTGAATGAAATGTGAATGAAATGTGAATGAAATGTGAATGAAATGTGAATGAAATGTGAATGAAATGTGAATGAAATGTGAATGAAATGTGAATGAAATGTGAATGAAATGTGAATGAAATGTGAATGAAATGTGAATGAAATGTGAATGAAATGTGAATGAAATGTGAATGAAATGTGAATGAAATGTGAATGAAATGTGAATGAAATGTGAATGAAATGTGAATGAAATGTGAATGAAATGTGAATGAAATGTGAATGAAATGTGAATGAAATGTGAATGAAATGTGAATGAAATGTGAATGAAATGTGAATGAAATGTGAATGAAATGTGAATGAAATGTGAATGAAATGTGAATGAAATGTGAATGAAATGTGAATGAAATGTGAATGAAATGTGAATGAAATGTGAATGAAATGTGAATGAAATGTGAATGAAATGTGAATGAAATGTGAATGAAATGTGAATGAAATGTGAATGAAATGTGAATGAAATGTGAATGAAATGTGAATGAAATGTGAATGAAATGTGAATGAAATGTGAATGAAATGTGAATGAAATGTGAATGAAATGTGAATGAAATGTGAATGAAATGTGAATGAAATGTGAATGAAATGTGAATGAAATGTGAATGAAATGTGAATGAAATGTGAATGAAATGTGAATGAAATGTGAATGAAATGTGAATGAAATGTGAATGAAATGTGAATGAAATGTGAATGAAATGTGAATGAAATGTGAATGAAATGTGAATGAAATGTGAATGAAATGTGAATGAAATGTGAATGAAATGTGAATGAAATGTGAATGAAATGTGAATGAAATGTGAATGAAATGTGAATGAAATGTGAATGAAATGTGAATGAAATGTGAATGAAATGTGAATGAAATGTGAATGAAATGTGAATGAAATGTGAATGAAATGTGAATGAAATGTGAATGAAATGTGAATGAAATGTGAATGAAATGTGAATGAAATGTGAATGAAATGTGAATGAAATGTGAATGAAATGTGAATGAAATGTGAATGAAATGTGAATGAAATGTGAATGAAATGTGAATGAAATGTGAATGAAATGTGAATGAAATGTGAATGAAATGTGAATGAAATGTGAATGAAATGTGAATGAAATGTGAATGAAATGTGAATGAAATGTGAATGAAATGTGAATGAAATGTGAATGAAATGTGAATGAAATGTGAATGAAATGTGAATGAAATGTGAATGAAATGTGAATGAAATGTGAATGAAATGTGAATGAAATGTGAATGAAATGTGAATGAAATGTGAATGAAATGTGAATGAAATGTGAATGAAATGTGAATGAAATGTGAATGAAATGTGAATGAAATGTGAATGAAATGTGAATGAAATGTGAATGAAATGTGAATGAAATGTGAATGAAATGTGAATGAAATGTGAATGAAATGTGAATGAAATGTGAATGAAATGTGAATGAAATGTGAATGAAATGTGAATGAAATGTGAATGAAATGTGAATGAAATGTGAATGAAATGTGAATGAAATGTGAATGAAATGTGAATGAAATGTGAATGAAATGTGAATGAAATGTGAATGAAATGTGAATGAAATGTGAATGAAATGTGAATGAAATGTGAATGAAATGTGAATGAAATGTGAATGAAATGTGAATGAAATGTGAATGAAATGTGAATGAAATGTGAATGAAATGTGAATGAAATGTGAATGAAATGTGAATGAAATGTGAATGAAATGTGAATGAAATGTGAATGAAATGTGAATGAAATGTGAATGAAATGTGAATGAAATGTGAATGAAATGTGAATGAAATGTGAATGAAATGTGAATGAAATGTGAATGAAATGTGAATGAAATGTGAATGAAATGTGAATGAAATGTGAATGAAATGTGAATGAAATGTGAATGAAATGTGAATGAAATGTGAATGAAATGTGAATGAAATGTGAATGAAATGTGAATGAAATGTGAATGAAATGTGAATGAAATGTGAATGAAATGTGAATGAAATGTGAATGAAATGTGAATGAAATGTGAATGAAATGTGAATGAAATGTGAATGAAATGTGAATGAAATGTGAATGAAATGTGAATGAAATGTGAATGAAATGTGAATGAAATGTGAATGAAATGTGAATGAAATGTGAATGAAATGTGAATGAAATGTGAATGAAATGTGAATGAAATGTGAATGAAATGTGAATGAAATGTGAATGAAATGTGAATGAAATGTGAATGAAATGTGAATGAAATGTGAATGAAATGTGAATGAAATGTGAATGAAATGTGAATGAAATGTGAATGAAATGTGAATGAAATGTGAATGAAATGTGAATGAAATGTGAATGAAATGTGAATGAAATGTGAATGAAATGTGAATGAAATGTGAATGAAATGTGAATGAAATGTGAATGAAATGTGAATGAAATGTGAATGAAATGTGAATGAAATGTGAATGAAATGTGAATGAAATGTGAATGAAATGTGAATGAAATGTGAATGAAATGTGAATGAAATGTGAATGAAATGTGAATGAAATGTGAATGAAATGTGAATGAAATGTGAATGAAATGTGAATGAAATGTGAATGAAATGTGAATGAAATGTGAATGAAATGTGAATGAAATGTGAATGAAATGTGAATGAAATGTGAATGAAATGTGAATGAAATGTGAATGAAATGTGAATGAAATGTGAATGAAATGTGAATGAAATGTGAATGAAATGTGAATGAAATGTGAATGAAATGTGAATGAAATGTGAATGAAATGTGAATGAAATGTGAATGAAATGTGAATGAAATGTGAATGAAATGTGAATGAAATGTGAATGAAATATGAATGAAATGTGAATGAAATATGAATGAAATATGAATAAAATGTGAATGAGATATCAATGAAATATGAATGAAATATGAATGAAATATGAATGAAATATGAATGAAATGTGAATGAAATATGAATGAAATATGAATAAAATTTGAATGAAATGTGAATGAAATATGAATGAAAAATGAATGAAATGTGAATGAAATGTGAATGAAATGTGAATGAAATGTGAATGAAATGTGAATGAAATGTTAATGAAATATGAATGAAATGTTAATGAAATATGAATGAAATATGAATGAAATGTGAATGCAATGTGAATGAAATGTGAATGAAATATGAGTGAAATATGAGTGAAATGTGAATGAAATATGAATGAAATATGAATGAAATGTGAATGAAATGTGAATGAAATGTGAATGAAATGAGAATGAAATGTGAATGAAATGTGAATGAAATATGAATGAAATATGAATGAAATATCAATAAAAAATGAATGAAATGTGAATGAAATGTGAATGAAATGTGAATGAAATGTGAATGAAATGTGAATGAAATATGAATGAAATGTGAATGAAATATGAATGAAATATGAATAAAATGTGAATGAGATATCAATGAAATATGAATGAAATGTGAATGAAATGTGAATGAAATATGAATGAAATATGAATGAAATGTGAATGAAATGTGAATGAAATGTGAATGAAATGTGAATGAAATATGAATGAAATGTGAATGAAATATGAATGAAATGTGAATGAAATATGATAGAAATGTGAATGAAATGTGAATGAAATGTGAATGAAATGTGAATGAAATGTGAATGCAATGTGAATGAAATGTGAATGAAATATGAGGGAAATATGAGTGAAATGTGAATGAAATGTGAATGAAATGTGAATGAAATGTGAATGAAATATGAATGAAATATGAATGAAATATGAATGAAATATGAATGAAATATGAATGAAATATGAATGAAATGTGTATGAAATGTGAATGAAATGTGAATGAAATGTGAAATAAATGTGAATGAAATGTGAATGAAATATGAATGAAATGTGAATGAAATGTGAATGAAATGTGAATGAAATGTGAATGAAATGTGAATGAAATGTGAATGAAATGTGAATGAAATGTGAATGAATTATGAATGAAATGTGAATTAAATGTTAATGAAATATGAGTTAAATGTGAATGAAATGTGAATGAAATATGAATGAAATGTGAATTAAATGTGAATGAAATATGAATGAAATGTGAATGAAATGTGAATGAAATGTGAATGAAATATGAATGAAATATGAATGAAATGTGAATGAAATGTGAATATATATGAATGAAATGTGAATGAACTATGAATGAAATATGAATGAAATATGAATGAAATGTGAATGAAATGTGAATGAAATGTGAATGAAATGTGAATGAAATGTGAATGAAATGTGAATGAAATGTGAATGAAATGTGAATGAAATGTAAATGAAATATGAATGAAATGTGAATGAAATATGAATGAAATATGAATGAAATATGAATGAAATGTGAATGAAATGTGAATGAAATGTGAATGAAATATGAATGAAATATGAATGAAATGTGAATGAAATGTGAATGAAATGTGAATGAAATGTGAATGAAATGTGAATGAAATGTGAATGAAATGTGAATGAAATGTGAATGAAATGTGAATGAAATGTGAATGAAATGTGAATGAAATGTGAATGAAATGTGAATGAAATGTGAATGAAATGTGAATGAAATGTGAATGAAATGTGAATGAAATGTGAATGAAATGTGAATGAAATGTGAATGAAATGTGAATGAAATGTGAATGAAATGTGAATGAAATGTGAATGAAATGTGAATGAAATGTGAATGAAATGTGAATGAAATGTGAATGAAATGTGAATGAAATGTGAATGAAATGTGAATGAAATGTGAATGAAATGTGAATGAAATGTGAATGAAATGTGAATGAAATGTGAATGAAATGTGAATGAAATGTGAATGAAATGTGAATGAAATGTGAATGAAATGTGAATGAAATGTGAATGAAATGTGAATGAAATGTGAATGAAATGTGAATGAAATGTGAATGAAATGTGAATGAAATGTGAATGAAATGTGAATGAAATGTGAATGAAATGTGAATGAAATGTGAATGAAATGTGAATGAAATGTGAATGAAATGTGAATGAAATGTGAATGAAATGTGAATGAAATGTGAATGAAATGTGAATGAAATGTGAATGAAATGTGAATGAAATGTGAATGAAATGTGAATGAAATGTGAATGAAATGTGAATGAAATGTGAATGAAATGTGAATGAAATGTGAATGAAATGTGAATGAAATGTGAATGAAATGTGAATGAAATGTGAATGAAATGTGAATGAAATGTGAATGAAATGTGAATGAAATGTGAATGAAATGTGAATGAAATGTGAATGAAATGTGAATGAAATGTGAATGAAATGTGAATGAAATGTGAATGAAATGTGAATGAAATGTGAATGAAATGTGAATGAAATGTGAATGAAATGTGAATGAAATGTGAATGAAATGTGAATGAAATGTGAATGAAATGTGAATGAAATGTGAATGAAATGTGAATGAAATGTGAATGAAATGTGAATGAAATGTGAATGAAATGTGAATGAAATGTGAATGAAATGTGAATGAAATGTGAATGAAATGTGAATGAAATGTGAATGAAATGTGAATGAAATGTGAATGAAATGTGAATGAAATGTGAATGAAATGTGAATGAAATGTGAATGAAATGTGAATGAAATGTGAATGAAATGTGAATGAAATGTGAATGAAATGTGAATGAAATGTGAATGAAATGTGAATGAAATGTGAATGAAATGTGAATGAAATGTGAATGAAATGTGAATGAAATGTGAATGAAATGTGAATGAAATGTGAATGAAATGTGAATGAAATGTGAATGAAATGTGAATGAAATGTGAATGAAATGTGAATGAAATGTGAATGAAATGTGAATGAAATGTGAATGAAATGTGAATGAAATGTGAATGAAATGTGAATGAAATGTGAATGAAATGTGAATGAAATGTGAATGAAATGTGAATGAAATGTGAATGAAATGTGAATGAAATGTGAATGAAATGTGAATGAAATGTGAATGAAATGTGAATGAAATGTGAATGAAATGTGAATGAAATGTGAATGAAATGTGAATGAAATGTGAATGAAATGTGAATGAAATGTGAATGAAATGTGAATGAAATGTGAATGAAATGTGAATGAAATGTGAATGAAATGTGAATGAAATGTGAATGAAATGTGAATGAAATGTGAATGAAATGTGAATGAAATGTGAATGAAATGTGAATGAAATGTGAATGAAATATGAATGAAATATGAATGAAATATGAATGAAATGTCAATAAAAAATGAATGAAATGTGAATGAAATGTGAATGCAATGTGAATGAAATGTGAATGAAATGTGAATGAAATGTGAATGAAATGTGAATGAAATGTGAATGAAATATGAATGAAATGTGAATGAAATATGAATGAAATATAAATAAAATGTGAATGAAATATCAATGAAATATGAATGAAATGTGAATGAAATATGAATGAAATATGAATGAAATGTGAATGAAATATGAATGAAATATGAATAAAATTTGAATGAAATATGAATGAAATATGAATGAAAAATGAATGAAATGTGAATGAAATGTGAATGAAATGTGAATGAAATATGAATGAAATGTGAATGAAATATGAATGAAATGTGAATGAAATGTGAATTAAATGTGAATGAAATGTGAATGAAATGTGAATGAAATATGAATGAAATATGAATGAAATATGAATGAAATATGAATGAAATATGAATGAAATGTGTATGAAATGTGAATGAAATGTGAATGAAATGTGAAATAAATGTGAATGAAATGTGAATGAAATGTGAATGAAATGTGAATGAAATGTGAATGAAATGTGAATGAAATGTGAATGAAATGTGAATGAAATGTGAATGAAATGTGAATGAAATGTGAATGAAATGTGAATGAAATGTGAATGAAATGTGAATGAAATGTGAATGAAATGTGAATGAAATGTGAATGAAATGTGAATGAAATGTGAATGAAATGTGAATGAAATGTGAATGAAATGTGAATGAAATGTGAATGAAATGTGAATGAAATGTGAATGAAATGTGAATGAAATGTGAATGAAATGTGAATGAAATGTGAATGAAATGTGAATGAAATGTGAATGAAATGTGAATGAAATGTGAATGAAATGTGAATGAAATGTGAATGAAATGTGAATGAAATGTGAATGAAATGTGAATGAAATGTGAATGAAATGTGAATGAAATGTGAATGAAATGTGAATGAAATGTGAATGAAATGTGAATGAAATGTGAATGAAATGTGAATGAAATGTGAATGAAATGTGAATGAAATGTGAATGAAATGTGAATGAAATGTGAATGAAATGTGAATGAAATGTGAATGAAATGTGAATGAAATGTGAATGAAATGTGAATGAAATGTGAATGAAATGTGAATGAAATGTGAATGAAATGTGAATGAAATGTGAATGAAATGTGAATGAAATGTGAATGAAATGTGAATGAAATGTGAATGAAATGTGAATGAAATGTGAATGAAATGTGAATGAAATGTGAATGAAATGTGAATGAAATGTGAATGAAATGTGAATGAAATGTGAATGAAATGTGAATGAAATGTGAATGAAATGTGAATGAAATGTGAATGAAATGTGAATGAAATGTGAATGAAATGTGAATGAAATGTGAATGAAATGTGAATGAAATGTGAATGAAATGTGAATGAAATGTGAATGAAATGTGAATGAAATGTGAATGAAATGTGAATGAAATGTGAATGAAATGTGAATGAAATGTGAATGAAATGTGAATGAAATGTGAATGAAATGTGAATGAAATGTGAATGAAATGTGAATGAAATGTGAATGAAATGTGAATGAAATGTGAATGAAATGTGAATGAAATGTGAATGAAATGTGAATGAAATGTGAATGAAATGTGAATGAAATGTGAATGAAATGTGAATGAAATGTGAATGAAATGTGAATGAAATGTGAATGAAATGTGAATGAAATGTGAATGAAATGTGAATGAAATGTGAATGAAATGTGAATGAAATGTGAATGAAATGTGAATGAAATGTGAATGAAATGTGAATGAAATGTGAATGAAATGTGAATGAAATGTGAATGAAATGTGAATGAAATGTGAATGAAATGTGAATGAAATGTGAATGAAATGTGAATGAAATGTGAATGAAATGTGAATGAAATGTGAATGAAATGTGAATGAAATGTGAATGAAATGTGAATGAAATGTGAATGAAATGTGAATGAAATGTGAATGAAATGTGAATGAAATGTGAATGAAATGTGAATGAAATGTGAATGAAATGTGAATGAAATGTGAATGAAATGTGAATGAAATGTGAATGAAATGTGAATGAAATGTGAATGAAATGTGAATGAAATGTGAATGAAATGTGAATGAAATGTGAATGAAATGTGAATGAAATGTGAATGAAATGTGAATGAAATGTGAATGAAATGTGAATGAAATGTGAATGAAATGTGAATGAAATGTGAATGAAATGTGAATGAAATGTGAATGAAATGTGAATGAAATGTGAATGAAATGTGAATGAAATGTGAATGAAATGTGAATGAAATGTGAATGAAATGTGAATGAAATGTGAATGAAATGTGAATGAAATGTGAATGAAATGTGAATGAAATGTGAATGAAATGTGAATGAAATGTGAATGAAATGTGAATGAAATGTGAATGAAATGTGAATGAAATGTGAATGAAATGTGAATGAAATGTGAATGAAATGTGAATGAAATGTGAATGAAATGTGAATGAAATGTGAATGAAATGTGAATGAAATGTGAATGAAATGTGAATGAAATGTGAATGAAATGTGAATGAAATGTGAATGAAATGTGAATGAAATGTGAATGAAATGTGAATGAAATGTGAATGAAATGTGAATGAAATGTGAATGAAATGTGAATGAAATGTGAATGAAATGTGAATGAAATGTGAATGAAATGTGAATGAAATGTGAATGAAATGTGAATGAAATGTGAATGAAATGTGAATGAAATGTGAATGAAATGTGAATGAAATGTGAATGAAATGTGAATGAAATGTGAATGAAATGTGAATGAAATGTGAATGAAATGTGAATGAAATGTGAATGAAATGTGAATGAAATGTGAATGAAATGTGAATGAAATGTGAATGAAATGTGAATGAAATGTGAATGAAATGTGAATGAAATGTGAATGAAATGTGAATGAAATGTGAATGAAATGTGAATGAAATGTGAATGAAATGTGAATGAAATGTGAATGAAATGTGAATGAAATGTGAATGAAATGTGAATGAAATGTGAATGAAATGTGAATGAAATGTGAATGAAATGTGAATGAAATGTGAATGAAATGTGAATGAAATGTGAATGAAATGTGAATGAAATGTGAATGAAATGTGAATGAAATGTGAATGAAATGTGAATGAAATGTGAATGAAATGTGAATGAAATGTGAATGAAATGTGAATGAAATGTGAATGAAATGTGAATGAAATGTGAATGAAATGTGAATGAAATGTGAATGAAATGTGAATGAAATGTGAATGAAATGTGAATGAAATGTGAATGAAATGTGAATGAAATGTGAATGAAATGTGAATGAAATGTGAATGAAATGTGAATGAAATGTGAATGAAATGTGAATGAAATGTGAATGAAATGTGAATGAAATGTGAATGAAATGTGAATGAAATGTGAATGAAATGTGAATGAAATGTGAATGAAATGTGAATGAAATGTGAATGAAATGTGAATGAAATGTGAATGAAATGTGAATGAAATGTGAATGAAATGTGAATGAAATGTGAATGAAATGTGAATGAAATGTGAATGAAATGTGAATGAAATGTGAATGAAATGTGAATGAAATGTGAATGAAATGTGAATGAAATGTGAATGAAATGTGAATGAAATGTGAATGAAATGTGAATGAAATGTGAATGAAATGTGAATGAAATGTGAATGAAATGTGAATGAAATGTGAATGAAATGTGAATGAAATGTGAATGAAATGTGAATGAAATGTGAATGAAATGTGAATGAAATGTGAATGAAATGTGAATGAAATGTGAATGAAATGTGAATGAAATGTGAATGAAATGTGAATGAAATGTGAATGAAATGTGAATGAAATGTGAATGAAATGTGAATGAAATGTGAATGAAATGTGAATGAAATGTGAATGAAATGTGAATGAAATGTGAATGAAATGTGAATGAAATGTGAATGAAATGTGAATGAAATGTGAATGAAATGTGAATGAAATGTGAATGAAATGTGAATGAAATGTGAATGAAATGTGAATGAAATGTGAATGAAATGTGAATGAAATGTGAATGAAATGTGAATGAAATGTGAATGAAATGTGAATGAAATGTGAATGAAATGTGAATGAAATGTGAATGAAATGTGAATGAAATGTGAATGAAATGTGAATGAAATGTGAATGAAATGTGAATGAAATGTGAATGAAATGTGAATGAAATGTGAATGAAATGTGAATGAAATGTGAATGAAATGTGAATGAAATGTGAATGAAATGTGAATGAAATGTGAATGAAATGTTAATGAAATATGAATGAAATGTGAATGAAATATGATAGAAATATGAATGAAATGTGAATGAAATGTGAATGAAATATGAATGAAATGTGAATGAAATGTGAATGAAATGTGAATGAAATGTGAATGAAATGTGATTGAAATGTTAATGAAATATGAATGAAATGTGAATGAAATATGATAGAAATATGAATGAAATGTGAATGAAATGTGAATGAAATGTGAATGCAATGTGAATGAAATGTGAATGAAATATGAGTGAAATATGAGTGAAATGTGAATGAAATGTGAATGAAATATGAATGAAATGTGAATGAAATATGAATGAAATGTGAATGAAATATGAATGAAATATGAATGAAATATGAATGAAAAATGAATGAAATGTGAATGAAATGTGAATGAAATGTGAATGAAATATGAATGAAATGTGAATGAAATGTGAATGAAATGTGAATGAAATGTGAATGAAATGTGAATGAAATGTGAATGAAATGTTAATGAAATATGAATGAAATGTGAATGAAATGTGAATGAAATGTGAATGAAATGTGAATGAAATGTGAATGAAATGTGAATGAAATGTGAATGAAATGTGAATGAAATGTGAATGAAATGTGAATGAAATGTGAATGAAATGTGAATGAAATGTGAATGAAATGTGAATGAAATGTGAATGAAATGTGAATGAAATGTGAATGAAATGTGAATGAAATGTGAATGAAATGTGAATGAAATGTGAATGAAATGTGAATGAAATGTGAATGAAATGTGAATGAAATGTGAATGAAATGTGAATGAAATGTGAATGAAATGTGAATGAAATGTGAATGAAATGTGAATGAAATGTGAATGAAATGTGAATGAAATGTGAATGAAATGTGAATGAAATGTGAATGAAATGTGAATGAAATGTGAATGAAATGTGAATGAAATGTGAATGAAATGTGAATGAAATGTGAATGAAATGTGAATGAAATGTGAATGAAATGTGAATGAAATGTGAATGAAATGTGAATGAAATGTGAATGAAATGTGAATGAAATGTGAATGAAATGTGAATGAAATGTGAATGAAATGTGAATGAAATGTGAATGAAATGTGAATGAAATGTGAATGAAATGTGAATGAAATGTGAATGAAATGTGAATGAAATGTGAATGAAATGTGAATGAAATGTGAATGAAATGTGAATGAAATGTGAATGAAATGTGAATGAAATGTGAATGAAATGTGAATGAAATGTGAATGAAATGTGAATGAAATGTGAATGAAATGTGAATGAAATGTGAATGAAATGTGAATGAAATGTGAATGAAATGTGAATGAAATGTGAATGAAATGTGAATGAAATGTGAATGAAATGTGAATGAAATGTGAATGAAATGTGAATGAAATGTGAATGAAATGTGAATGAAATGTGAATGAAATGTGAATGAAATGTGAATGAAATGTGAATGAAATGTGAATGAAATGTGAATGAAATGTGAATGAAATGTGAATGAAATGTGAATGAAATGTGAATGAAATGTGAATGAAATGTGAATGAAATGTGAATGAAATGTGAATGAAATGTGAATGAAATGTGAATGAAAT
The DNA here is from genome assembly GCA_964033795.1 of Lymnaea stagnalis. Taxonomy (NCBI): domain Eukaryota; kingdom Metazoa; phylum Mollusca; class Gastropoda; family Lymnaeidae; genus Lymnaea; species Lymnaea stagnalis. Next base: position 17,786 of record CAXITT010001837.1, read on the forward strand.
GTGAATGAAATGTGAATGAAATGTGAATGAAATGTGAATGAAATGTGAATGAAATGTGAATGAAATGTGAATGAAATGTGAATGAAATGTGAATGAAATGTGAATGAAATGTGAATGAAATGTGAATGAAATGTGAATGAAATGTGAATGAAATGTGAATGAAATGTGAATGAAATGTGAATGAAATGTGAATGAAATGTGAATGAAATGTGAATGAAATGTGAATGAAATGTGAATGAAATGTGAATGAAATGTGAATGAAATGTGAATGAAATGTGAATGAAATGTGAATGAAATGTGAATGAAATGTGAATGAAATGTGAATGAAATGTGAATGAAATGTGAATGAAATGTGAATGAAATGTGAATGAAATGTGAATGAAATGTGAATGAAATGTGAATGAAATGTGAATGAAATGTGAATGAAATGTGAATGAAATGTGAATGAAATGTGAATGAAATGTGAATGAAATGTGAATGAAATGTGAATGAAATGTGAATGAAATGTGAATGAAATGTGAATGAAATGTGAATGAAATGTGAATGAAATGTGAATGAAATGTGAATGAAATGTGAATGAAATGTGAATGAAATGTGAATGAAATGTGAATGAAATGTGAATGAAATGTGAATGAAATGTGAATGAAATGTGAATGAAATGTGAATGAAATGTGAATGAAATGTGAATGAAATGTGAATGAAATGTGAATGAAATGTGAATGAAATGTGAATGAAATGTGAATGAAATGTGAATGAAATGTGAATGAAATGTGAATGAAATGTGAATGAAATGTGAATGAAATGTGAATGAAATGTGAATGAAATGTGAATGAAATGTGAATGAAATGTGAATGAAATGTGAATGAAATGTGAATGAAATGTGAATGAAATGTGAATGAAATGTGAATGAAATGTGAATGAAATGTGAATGAAATGTGAATGAAATGTGAATGAAATGTGAATGAAATGTGAATGAAATGTGAATGAAATGTGAATGAAATGTGAATGAAATGTGAATGAAATGTGAATGAAATGTGAATGAAATGTGAATGAAATGTGAATGAAATGTGAATGAAATGTGAATGAAATGTGAATGAAATGTGAATGAAATGTGAATGAAATGTGAATGAAATGTGAATGAAATGTGAATGAAATGTGAATGAAATGTGAATGAAATGTGAATGAAATGTGAATGAAATGTGAATGAAATGTGAATGAAATGTGAATGAAATGTGAATGAAATGTGAATGAAATGTGAATGAAATGTGAATGAAATGTGAATGAAATGTGAATGAAATGTGAATGAAATGTGAATGAAATGTGAATGAAATGTGAATGAAATGTGAATGAAATGTGAATGAAATGTGAATGAAATGTGAATGAAATGTGAATGAAATGTGAATGAAATGTGAATGAAATGTGAATGAAATGTGAATGAAATGTGAATGAAATGTGAATGAAATGTGAATGAAATGTGAATGAAATGTGAATGAAATGTGAATGAAATGTGAATGAAATGTGAATGAAATGTGAATGAAATGTGAATGAAATGTGAATGAAATGTGAATGAAATGTGAATGAAATGTGAATGAAATGTGAATGAAATGTGAATGAAATGTGAATGAAATGTGAATGAAATGTGAATGAAATGTGAATGAAATGTGAATGAAATGTGAATGAAATGTGAATGAAATGTGAATGAAATGTGAATGAAATGTGAATGAAATGTGAATGAAATGTGAATGAAATGTGAATGAAATGTGAATGAAATGTGAATGAAATGTGAATGAAATGTGAATGAAATGTGAATGAAATGTGAATGAAATGTGAATGAAATGTGAATGAAATGTGAATGAAATGTGAATGAAATGTGAATGAAATGTGAATGAAATGTGAATGAAATGTGAATGAAATGTGAATGAAATGTGAATGAAATGTGAATGAAATGTGAATGAAATGTGAATGAAATGTGAATGAAATGTGAATGAAATGTGAATGAAATGTGAATGAAATGTGAATGAAATGTGAATGAAATGTGAATGAAATGTGAATGAAATGTGAATGAAATGTGAATGAAATGTGAATGAAATGTGAATGAAATGTGAATGAAATGTGAATGAAATGTGAATGAAATGTGAATGAAATGTGAATGAAATGTGAATGAAATGTGAATGAAATGTGAATGAAATGTGAATGAAATGTGAATGAAATGTGAATGAAATGTGAATGAAATGTGAATGAAATGTGAATGAAATGTGAATGAAATGTGAATGAAATGTGAATGAAATGTGAATGAAATGTGAATGAAATGTGAATGAAATGTGAATGAAATGTGAATGAAATGTGAATGAAATGTGAATGAAATGTGAATGAAATGTGAATGAAATGTGAATGAAATGTGAATGAAATGTGAATGAAATGTGAATGAAATGTGAATGAAATGTGAATGAAATGTGAATGAAATGTGAATGAAATGTGAATGAAATGTGAATGAAATGTGAATGAAATGTGAATGAAATGTGAATGAAATGTGAATGAAATGTGAATGAAATGTGAATGAAATGTGAATGAAATGTGAATGAAATGTGAATGAAATGTGAATGAAATGTGAATGAAATGTGAATGAAATGTGAATGAAATGTGAATGAAATGTGAATGAAATGTGAATGAAATGTGAATGAAATGTGAATGAAATGTGAATGAAATGTGAATGAAATGTGAATGAAATGTGAATGAAATGTGAATGAAATGTGAATGAAATGTGAATGAAATGTGAATGAAATGTGAATGAAATGTGAATGAAATGTGAATGAAATGTGAATGAAATGTGAATGAAATGTGAATGAAATGTGAATGAAATGTGAATGAAATGTGAATGAAATGTGAATGAAATGTGAATGAAATGTGAATGAAATGTGAATGAAATGTGAATGAAATGTGAATGAAATGTGAATGAAATGTGAATGAAATGTGAATGAAATGTGAATGAAATGTGAATGAAATGTGAATGAAATGTGAATGAAATGTGAATGAAATGTGAATGAAATGTGAATGAAATGTGAATGAAATGTGAATGAAATGTGAATGAAATGTGAATGAAATGTGAATGAAATGTGAATGAAATGTGAATGAAATGTGAATGAAATGTGAATGAAATGTGAATGAAATGTGAATGAAATGTGAATGAAATGTGAATGAAATGTGAATGAAATGTGAATGAAATGTGAATGAAATGTGAATGAAATGTGAATGAAATGTGAATGAAATGTGAATGAAATGTGAATGAAATGTGAATGAAATGTGAATGAAATGTGAATGAAATGTGAATGAAATGTGAATGAAATGTGAATGAAATGTGAATGAAATGTGAATGAAATGTGAATGAAATGTGAATGAAATGTGAATGAAATGTGAATGAAATGTGAATGAAATGTGAATGAAATGTGAATGAAATGTGAATGAAATGTGAATGAAATGTGAATGAAATGTGAATGAAATGTGAATGAAATGTGAATGAAATGTGAATGAAATGTGAATGAAATGTGAATGAAATGTGAATGAAATGTGAATGAAATGTGAATGAAATGTGAATGAAATGTGAATGAAATGTGAATGAAATGTGAATGAAATGTGAATGAAATGTGAATGAAATGTGAATGAAATGTGAATGAAATGTGAATGAAATGTGAATGAAATGTGAATGAAATGTGAATGAAATGTGAATGAAATGTGAATGAAATGTGAATGAAATGTGAATGAAATGTGAATGAAATGTGAATGAAATGTGAATGAAATGTGAATGAAATGTGAATGAAATGTGAATGAAATGTGAATGAAATGTGAATGAAATGTGAATGAAATGTGAATGAAATGTGAATGAAATGTGAATGAAATGTGAATGAAATGTGAATGAAATGTGAATGAAATGTGAATGAAATGTGAATGAAATGTGAATGAAATGTGAATGAAATGTGAATGAAATGTGAATGAAATGTGAATGAAATGTGAATGAAATGTGAATGAAATGTGAATGAAATGTGAATGAAATGTGAATGAAATGTGAATGAAATGTGAATGAAATGTGAATGAAATGTGAATGAAATGTGAATGAAATGTGAATGAAATGTGAATGAAATGTGAATGAAATGTGAATGAAATGTGAATGAAATGTGAATGAAATGTGAATGAAATGTGAATGAAATGTGAATGAAATGTGAATGAAATGTGAATGAAATGTGAATGAAATGTGAATGAAATGTGAATGAAATGTGAATGAAATGTGAATGAAATGTGAATGAAATGTGAATGAAATGTGAATGAAATGTGAATGAAATGTGAATGAAATGTGAATGAAATGTGAATGAAATGTGAATGAAATGTGAATGAAATGTGAATGAAATGTGAATGAAATGTGAATGAAATGTGAATGAAATGTGAATGAAATGTGAATGAAATGTGAATGAAATGTGAATGAAATGTGAATGAAATGTGAATGAAATGTGAATGAAATGTGAATGAAATGTGAATGAAATGTGAATGAAATGTGAATGAAATGTGAATGAAATGTGAATGAAATGTGAATGAAATGTGAATGAAATGTGAATGAAATGTGAATGAAATGTGAATGAAATGTGAATGAAATGTGAATGAAATGTGAATGAAATGTGAATGAAATGTGAATGAAATGTGAATGAAATGTGAATGAAATGTGAATGAAATGTGAATGAAATGTGAATGAAATGTGAATGAAATGTGAATGAAATGTGAATGAAATGTGAATGAAATGTGAATGAAATGTGAATGAAATGTGAATGAAATGTGAATGAAATGTGAATGAAATGTGAATGAAATGTGAATGAAATATGAATGAAATGTGAATGAAATATGAATAAAATATGAATGAAATGTGAATGAAATGTGAATGAAATGTGAATGAAATGTGAATGAAATGTGAATGAAATGTGAATGAAATGTGAATGAAATATGAATGAAATGTGAATGAAATAAGAATGAAATATGAATGAAATATGAATGAAATGTGAATGAAATGTGAATGAAATGTGAATGAAATGTGAATGAAATGTGAATGAAATGTGAATGAAATATGAATGAAATATGAATTAAATGTGAATGAAATGTGAATGAAATGTGAATTAAATGTGAATGAAATGTGAATGAAATATGAATGAAATGTGAATGAAATGTGAATGAAATGTAAATGAAATGTGAAGAAATGTGAATAAAATATGAATGAAATGTGAATGAAATATGAATGAAATATGAATGAAATGTAAATGAAATGTGAATGAAATATGAATGAAATGTGAATGAAATGTGAATGAAATGTGAATGAAATGTGAATGAAATATGAATGAAATATGAATGAAATGTGAATGAAATGTGAATGAAATGTGAATGAAATGTGAATGAAATATGAGTGAAATATGAATGAAATATGAATGAAATGTGAATGAAATATGAATGAAATATGAATAAAATGTGAATGAAATATGAATGAAAT
>CAXITT010001842.1:8593-28404 GCA_964033795.1 Lymnaea stagnalis
TATTTACGCGACAAGACACTCATCACAGCCTGTCTTATTACAGTGTATATCTATTTACGCGACAAGACACCCATCACAGCCTGTCTTATTACAGTTTATATCTATTTACGCGACAAGACACCCATCACAGCTTGTCTTATTACAGTGTATATCTATTTACAAGACTAGACACACATCACAGCCTATCTTATTACAGTAAATATCTATTTACGCGACAAGACACCCATCACAGCCTGTCTTTTTACAGTGTATATCTATTTACGCGACAAGACACCCATCACAGCCTATCTTTTTACAGTGTATATCTATTTACGCGACAAGACACCCATCACAGCCTATCTTATTACAGTGTATATCTATTTAAGGGACAAGACACCCATCACAGACTGTCTTTTTACAGTGTATATCTATTTACGCGACAAGACACCGATCACAGCCTATCTTATTACAGTGTATATCTATTTACGCGACAAGAGACCCATCACAGCCTTTCTTATTACGGTGTATATCTATTTACGCGTCAAGACACCCATCACAGCCTATCTTATTACAGTGTATATCTATTTACGCGACAAGACACCCATCACAGCCTATCTTATTACAGTGTATAACTATTTACGCGGCAAGACACCCATCACAGCCTATCTTATTACAGTGTATATCTATTTACGCGAATAGACACCAATCACAGCCTATCTTATTACAGTGTATATCTATTTACGCGACAAGACACCCATCACAGCCTATCTTATTACAGTTTATATCTATTTACGCAACAAGACACCCATCACAGCCTATCTTATTACAGTGTATATCTATTTACGCGACAAGACAACCATCACAGCCTATCTTATTACAGTGTATATCTATTTACGCGAAAAGACACCCATCACAGCCTATCTTAATATAGTGTATATCTATTTACGCGACAAGACACCCATCACAGCCTATCTTATTGCAGTGTATATCTATTTACGCGACAAGACACCCATCATAGCCTATCTTATTAAAGTGTATATCTATTTACGCGACAAGACACCCATCACAGCCTATCTTATTACAGTGTATATCTATTTACGCGACAAGACACCCATCACAGCCTATCTTATTACAGTGTATATCTATTTACGCGACAAGACACCCATCACAGCCTATCTTATTACAGTGTATATCTATTTACGCGACAAGACACCCATCACAGCCTATCTTATTACAGTGTATATCTATTTACGCGACAAGACACCCATCACAGCCTATCTTATTACAGTGTATATCTATTTACGCGACAAGACACCCATCACAGCCTATCTTATTACAGTGTATATCTATTTACGCGACAAGACACCCATCACAGCCTATCTTATTACAGTGTATATCTATTTACGCGACAAGACACCCATCACAGCCTATCTTATTACAGTGTATATCTATTTACGCGACAAGACACCCATCACAGCCTATCTTATTACAGTGTATATCTATTTACGCGACAAGACACCCATCACAGCCTATCTTATTACAGTGTATATCTATTTACGCGACAAGACACCCATCACAGCCTATCTTATTACAGTGTATATCTATTTACGCGACAAGACACCCATCACAGCCTATCTTATTACAGTGTATATCTATTTACGCGACAAGACACCCATCACAGCCTATCTTATTACAGTGTATATCTATTTACGCGACAAGACACCCATCACAGCCTATCTTATTACAGTGTATATCTATTTACGCGACAAGACACCCATCACAGCCTATCTTATTACAGTGTATATCTATTTACGCGACAAGACACCCATCACAGCCTATCTTATTACAGTGTATATCTATTTACGCGACAAGACACCCATCACAGCCTATCTTATTACAGTGTATATCTATTTACGCGACAAGACACCCATCACAGCCTATCTTATTACAGTGTATATCTATTTACGCGACAAGACACCCATCACAGCCTATCTTATTACAGTGTATATCTATTTACGCGACAAGACACCCATCACAGCCTATCTTATTACAGTGTATATCTATTTACGCGACAAGACACCCATCACAGCCTATCTTATTACAGTGTATATCTATTTACGCGACAAGACACCCATCACAGCCTATCTTATTACAGTGTATATCTATTTACGCGACAAGACACCCATCACAGCCTATCTTATTACAGTGTATATCTATTTACGCGACAAGACACCCATCACAGCCTATCTTATTACAGTGTATATCTATTTACGCGACAAGACACCCATCACAGCCTATCTTATTACAGTGTATATCTATTTACGCGACAAGACACCCATCACAGCCTATCTTATTACAGTGTATATCTATTTACGCGACAAGACACCCATCACAGCCTATCTTATCACAGTGTATATCTATTTACGCGACAAGACACCCATCACAGCCTATCTTATTACAGTGTATATCTCTTTACGCGACAAGACACCCATCACAACCTATCTTATTACAGTGTATAACTATTTACGCGACAAGACACCCATCACAGCCTATCTTATTACAGTGTATATCTCTTTACGCGAAAAGACACCCATCACAACCTATCTTATTACAGTGTATATCTATTTACGCGACAAGACACCCATCACAGCCTATCTTATTAAAGGGTATATCTATTTACGCGACAAGACACCCATCACAGCCTATCTTATTACAGTGTATATTTATTTACGCGACAAGATACCCATCACAGCCTGTCTTATTACAGTGTATATCTATTTATAACAGTGTATATCTATTTAACCGACAAGACACCCATCACAGCCTATCTTATTACAGTTTATATCTATTTACGCAACAAGACACCCATCACAGCCTATCTTATTACAGTGTATATCTATTTACGCGACAAGACACCCATCACAGACTGTCTTATTACAGTGTATATCTATTTACGCGACAAGACACCGATCACAGCCTATCTTATTACAGTGTATATCTATTTACGCGACAAGACACCCATCACAGCCTGTCTTATTACGGTGTATATCTATTTACGCGTCAAGACACCAATCACAGCCAACTTATTACATTGTATATCTATTTACGCGACAAGACTCACATCACAGCCTATCTTATTACAGTGTATATCTATTTACGCAAAGAGACAACCATCACAGTCTATCTTATTACAGTTTATATCTATTTACGCAACAAGACACCCATCACAGCCTATCTTATTACAGTGTATATCTATTTACGCGACAAGACACCCATCACAGCCTATCTTATTACAGTCTATATATATTTACGCGACAAGACATCCATCACAGCCTATCTTATTAGAGTGTATATCTATTTACGCGACAAGACACCCATCACAGTCTATCTTATTACAGTGTATATCTATTTACGCGACAAGACACCCATCACAGCCTATCTTATTACAGTGTATATCTATTTACGCGACAAGACACCCATCACAGCCTATCTTATTACAGTGTATATCTATTTACGCGACAAGACACCCATCACAGCCTATCTTATTACAGTGTATATCTATTTACGCGACAAGACACCCATCACAGCCTATCTTATTACAGTGTATATCTATTTACGCGACAAGACACCCATCACAGCCTATCTTATTACAGTGTATATCTATTTACGCGACAAGACACCCATCACAGCCTATCTTATTACAGTGTATATCTATTTACGCGACAAGACACCCATCACAGCCTATCTTATTACAGTGTATATCTATTTACGCGACAAGACACCCATCACAGCCTATCTTATTACAGTGTATATCTATTTACGCGACAAGACACCCATCACAGCCTATCTTATTACAGTGTATATCTATTTACGCGACAAGACACCCATCACAGCCTATCTTATTACAGTGTATATCTATTTACGCGACAAGACACCCATCACAGCCTATCTTATTACAGTGTATATCTATTTACGCGACAAGACACCCATCACAGCCTATCTTATTACAGTGTATATCTATTTACGCGACAAGACACCCATCACAGCCTATCTTATTACAGTGTATATCTATTTACGCGACAAGACACCCATCACAGCCTATCTTATTACAGTGTATATCTATTTACGCGACAAGACACCCATCACAGCCTATCTTATTACAGTGTATATCTATTTACGCGACAAGACACCCATCACAGCCTATCTTATTACAGTGTATATCTATTTACGCGACAAGACACCCATCACAGCCTATCTTATTACAGTGTATATCTATTTACGCGACAAGACACCCATCACAGCCTATCTTATTACAGTGTATATCTATTTACGCGACAAGACACCCATCACAGCCTATCTTATTACAGTGTATATCTATTTACGCGACAAGACACCCATCACAGCCTATCTTATTACAGTGTATATCTATTTACGCGACAAGACACCCATCACAGCCTATCTTATTACAGTGTATATCTATTTACGCGACAAGACACCCATCACAGCCTATCTTATTACAGTGTATATCTATTTACGCGACAAGACACCCATCACAGCCTATCTTATTACAGTGTATATCTATTTACGCGACAAGACACCCATCACAGCCTATCTTATTACAGTGTATATCTATTTACGCGACAAGACACCCATCACAGCCTATCTTATTACAGTGTATATCTATTTACGCGACAAGACACCCATCACAGCCTATCTTATTACAGTGTATATCTATTTACGCGACAAGACACCCATCACAGCCTATCTTATTACAGTGTATATCTATTTACGCGACAAGACACCCATCACAGCCTATCTTATTACAGTGTATATCTATTTACGCGACAAGACACCCATCACAGCCTATCTTATTACAGTGTATATCTATTTACGCGACAAGACACCCATCACAGCCTATCTTATTACAGTGTATATCTATTTACGCGACAAGACACCCATCACAGCCTATCTTATTACAGTGTATATCTATTTACGCGACAAGACACCCATCACAGCCTATCTTATTACAGTGTATATCTATTTACGCGACAAGACACCCATCACAGCCTATCTTATTACAGTGTATATCTATTTACGCGACAAGACACCCATCACAGCCTATCTTATTACAGTGTATATCTATTTACGCGACAAGACACCCATCACAGCCTATCTTATTACAGTGTATATCTATTTACGCGACAAGACACCCATCACAGCCTATCTTATTACAGTGTATATCTATTTACGCGACAAGACACCCATCACAGCCTATCTTATTACAGTGTATATCTATTTACGCGACAAGACACCCATCACAGCCTATCTTATTACAGTGTATATCTATTTACGCGACAAGACACCCATCACAGCCTATCTTATTACAGTGTATATCTATTTACGCGACAAGACACCCATCACAGCCTATCTTATTACAGTGTATATCTATTTACGCGACAAGACACCCATCACAGCCTATCTTATTACAGTGTATATCTATTTACGCGACAAGACACCCATCACAGCCTATCTTATTACAGTGTATATCTATTTACGCGACAAGACACAAATAAAAGCCTATCTTATTACAGTGTATATCTATTTACGCGACAAGACACCCATCACAGCCTATCTTATTACAGTGTATATCTATTTACGCGACAAGACACACATCACAGCCTATCTTATTACAGTCTATATATATTTACGCGACAAGACATCAATCACAGCCTATCTTATTACAGTGTATATCTATTTACGTAACAAGACACCCATCACAGTCTATCTTATTACAGTGTATATCTATTTACGCGACAAGACACCCATCACAGCCTTTCTTTTTACAGTTTATATCTATTTACGCGATAAGAAACCAATCAAAGCCTATCTTATTACAGTGTATATCTATTTACGCGACAAGACACCCATCACAACCTATCTTATTACAGTGTATATCTATTTACGCGACAAGACACAAATAAAAGCCTATCTTATTACAGTGTATATCTATTTACGCGACAAGACACCCATCACAGCCTATCTTATTACAGTGTATATCTATTTACGCGATAAGACACACATCACAGCCTATCTTATTACAGTCTATATATATTTACGCGACAAGACATCCATCACAGCCTATCTTATTACAGTGTATATCTATTTACGCGACAAGACACCCATCACAGTCTATCTTATTACAGTGTATATCTATTTACGCGACAAGACACCCATCACAGCCTATCTTATTACAGTGTATATCTATTTACGCGACAAGACACCCATCACAGCCTATCTTATTACAGTGTATATCTATTTACGCGACAAGACACCCATCACAGCCTATCTTATTACAGTGTATATCTATTTACGCGACAAGACACCCATCACAGCCTATCTTATTACAGTGTATATCTATTTACGCGACAAGACACCCATCACAGCCTATCTTATTACAGTGTATATCTATTTACGCGACAAGACACCCATCACAGCCTATCTTATTACAGTGTATATCTATTTACGCGACAAGACACCCATCACAGCCTATCTTATTACAGTGTATATCTATTTACGCGACAAGACACCCATCACAGCCTATCTTATTACAGTGTATATCTATTTACGCGACAAGACACCCATCACAGCCTATCTTATTACAGTGTATATCTATTTACGCGACAAGACACCCATCACAGCCTATCTTATTACAGTGTATATCTATTTACGCGACAAGACACCCATCACAGCCTATCTTATTACAGTGTATATCTATTTACGCGACAAGACACCCATCACAGCCTATCTTATTACAGTGTATATCTATTTACGCGACAAGACACCCATCACAGCCTATCTTATTACAGTGTATATCTATTTACGCGACAAGACACCCATCACAGCCTATCTTATTACAGTGTATATCTATTTACGCGACAAGACACCCATCACAGCCTATCTTATTACAGTGTATATCTATTTACGCGACAAGACACCCATCACAGCCTATCTTATTACAGTGTATATCTATTTACGCGACAAGACACCCATCACAGCCTATCTTATTACAGTGTATATCTATTTACGCGACAAGACACCCATCACAGGCTATCTTATTACAGTGTATATCTATTTACGCGAAGCGACACCCATCACAGCCTGTCTTATAAAAGTGTATATCTATTTACGCGACAAGACACCCATCACAGCCTGTCTTTTTACAGTGTATATCTATTTACGCGACAAGACACCCATCACAGCCATTCTTTTTACAGTATATATCTATTTACGCGATAAGAAACCCATCAAAGCCTATCTTATTACAGTGTATATCTATTTACGCGACAAGACACCCATCACAGCCTATCTTTTTACAGTGTATATCTATTTACGCGACAAGACACCCATCACAGCCTATCTTATTACAGTGTATATCTATTTACGCTAAAAGACACCCATTACAGCCTATCTTATTACAGTGTATATCTATTTACGCGACAAGACACCCATCACAACGTATCTTATTACAGTGTATATCTATTTACGCGACAAGACACAAATAACAGCCTATCTTATTACAGTGTATATCTATTTACGCGAATAGACACCCATCACAGCCTATCTTATTACAGTGTATATCTATTTACGCGTTAAGACACACATCACAGCCTATCTTAGTACAGTCTATATATATTTACGCGACAAGACATCAATCACAGCCTATCTTATTACAGTGTATATCTATTTACGTAACAAGACACCCATCACAGCCTGTCTTATTACAGTGTATATCTATTTACGCGACAAGACACCCATCACAGGATTTCTTTTTACAGTGTATATCTATTTACGCGATAAGAAACCCATCAAAGCCTATCTTATTACAGTGTATATCTATTTACGCGACAAGACACCCATCACAACGTATCTTATTACAGTGTATATCTATTTACGCGACAAGACACAAATAACAGCCTATCTTATTACAGTGTATATCTATTTACGCGACAAGACACCCATCACAGCCTATCTTACTACAGTGTATATTTATTTACGCGACAAGACAAACATAACAGCCTATCTTATTACAGTCTATATATATTTACGCGACAAGACACCCATCACAATCTATCTTATTACAGTGTATATCCATTTACGCGACAAGACACCCATCACATCCAATCTTATTACAGTGTATATCTATTTACGTGACAAGACACCCATCACAGCCTATCTTATTACAGTGTATATCTATTTACGCGACAAGACACTCATCACAGCCTGTCTTATTACAGTGTATATCTATTTACGCGACAAGACACCCATCACAGCCTATCTTATTACAGTGTATATCTATTTACGCGACAAGACACCCATCACAGCCTATCTTATTACAGTGTATATCTATTTACGCGACAAGACACCCATCACAGCCTATCTTATTACAGTGTATATCTATTTACGCGACAAGACACCCATCACAGCCTATCTTATTACAGTGTATATCTATTTACGCGACAAGACACCCATCACAGCCTATCTTATTACAGTGTATATCTATTTACGCGACAAGACACCCATCACAGCCTATCTTATTACAGTGTATATCTATTTACGCGACAAGACACCCATCACAGCCTATCTTATTACAGTGTATATCTATTTACGCGACAAGACACCCATCACAGCCTATCTTATTACAGTGTATATCTATTTACGCGACAAGACACCCATCACAGCCTATCTTATTACAGTGTATATCTATTTACGCGACAAGACACCCATCACAGCCTATCTTATTACAGTGTATATCTATTTACGCGACAAGACACCCATCACAGCCTATCTTATTACAGTGTATATCTATTTACGCGACAAGACACCCATCACAGCCTATCTTATTACAGTGTATATCTATTTACGCGACAAGACACCCATCACAGCCTATCTTATTACAGTGTATATCTATTTACGCGACAAGACACCCATCACAGCCTATCTTATTACAGTGTATATCTATTTACGCGACAAGACACCCATCACAGCCTATCTTATTACAGTGTATATCTATTTACGCGACAAGACACCCATCACAGCCTGTCTTATTACAGTGTATATCTATTTACGCGTCAAGACACCAATCACAGCCTATCTTATTACATTGTATATCTATTTACGCGACAAGACACCAATCACAGCCTATCTTATTACAGTTTATATCTATTTACGCGACAAGACACAAATAACAGCCTATCTTATTACAGTGTATATCTATTTACGCGACAAGACACCCATCACAGCCTATCTTATTACAGTGTATATCTATTTACGCGACAAGACACACATCACAGCCTATCTTAGTACAGTCTATATATATTTACGCGACAAGACATCAATCACAGCCTATCTTATTACAGTGTATATCTATTTACGTAACAAGACACCCATCACAGTCTATCTTATTACAGTGTATATCTATTTACGCGACAAGACACCCATCACAGCCTTTCTTTTTACAGTTTATATCTATTTACGCGATAAGAAACCCATCAAAGCCTATCTTATTACAGTGTATATCTATTTACGCGACAAGACACCCATCACAACCTATCTTATTACAGTGTATATCTATTTACGCGACAAGACACAAATAACAGCCTATCTTATTACAGTGTATATCTATTTACGCGACAAGACACCCATCACAGCCTATCTTATTACAGTGTATATCTATTTACGCGACAAGACACCCATCACAGCCTATCTTATTACAGTGTATATCTATTTACGCGACAAGACACCCATCACAGCCTATCTTATTACAGTGTATATCTATTTACGCGACAAGACACCCATCACAGCCTATCTTATTACAGTGTATATCTATTTACGCGACAAGACACCCATCACAGCCTATCTTATTACAGTGTATATCTATTTACGCGACAAGACACCCATCACAGCCTATCTTATTACAGTGTATATCTATTTACGCGACAAGACACCCATCACAGCCTATCTTATTACAGTGTATATCTATTTACGCGACAAGACACCCATCACAGCCTATCTTATTACAGTGTATATCTATTTACGCGACAAGACACCCATCACAGCCTATCTTATTACAGTGTATATCTATTTACGCGACAAGACACCCATCACAGCCTATCTTATTACAGTGTATATCTATTTACGCGACAAGACACCCATCACAGCCTATCTTATTACAGTGTATATCTATTTACGCGACAAGACACCCATCACAGCCTATCTTATTACAGTGTATATCTATTTACGCGACAAGACACCCATCACAGCCTATCTTATTACAGTGTATATCTATTTACGCGACAAGACACCCATCACAGCCTATCTTATTACAGTGTATATCTATTTACGCGACAAGACACCCATCACAGCCTATCTTATTACAGTGTATATCTATTTACGCGACAAGACACCCATCACAGCCTATCTTATTACAGTGTATATCTATTTACGCGACAAGACACCCATCACAGCCTATCTTATTACAGTGTATATCTATTTACGCGAAAAGACACACATCACAGCCTATCTTATTACAGTGTATATCTATTTACGCGACAAGACACACATCACAGCCTATCTTATTACAGTGTATATCTATTTACACGACAAAACACCCATCACCGCCTATCTTATTACAGTTTATATCTATTTACGCGACAAGACACCCATCATAGCCTATCTTATTACAGTGTATATCTATTTACGCGACAAGACAGCCATCACAGCCTACCTTATTACAGTGTATATCTATTTACGCGACAAGACACCCATCACAGCCTATCTTATTACAGTGTATATCTATTTACGCGGCAAGACACCCATCACAGCCTATCTTATTACAGTGTATATCTATTTACGCGACAAGACAGCCATCACAGCCTATCTTATTACAGTGTATATCTATTTACGCGACAAGACACCCATCACAGCCTATTTATTAAAGTGTATATCTATTTACGCGACAAGACACTCATCACAACCTATCTTTTTACAGTGTATATCTATTTACGCGACAAGACAACCATCACAGCCTATCTTTTTACAGTGTATATCTTTTTACGCGACAAGACACCCATCACAGCCTATCTTATTACTGTGTATATTTATTTACGCGACAAGACACCCATCACAGCCTGTCTTATTACAGTGTATATCTATTTACGCGTGAAGACACCGATAACAGCCTATCTTATTACATTGTATATCTATTTACGCGACAAGACACCCATCACAGCCTATCTTATTACAGTTTATATCTATTTACGCGACAAGACACCCGTCACAGCCTATCTTATTACAGTGTATATCTATTTACGCGACAAGACACCCATCACAGCCTATCTTATTACAGTGTATATCTATTTACGCGACAAGACACCCATCACAGCCTATCTTATTACAGTGTATATCTATTTACGCGACAAGACACCCATCACAGCCTATCTTATTACAGTGTATATCTATTTACGCGACAAGACACCCATCACAGCCTATCTTATTACAGTGTATATCTATTTACGCGACAAGACACCCATCACAGCCTATCTTATTACAGTGTATATCTATTTACGCGACAAGACACCCATCACAGCCTATCTTATTACAGTGTATATCTATTTACGCGACAAGACACCCATCACAGCCTATCTTATTACAGTGTATATCTATTTACGCGACAAGACACCCATCACAGCCTATCTTATTACAGTGTATATCTATTTACGCGACAAGACACCCATCACAGCCTATCTTATTACAGTGTATATCTATTTACGCGACAAGACACCCATCACAGCCTATCTTATTACAGTGTATATCTATTTACGCGACAAGACACCCATCACAGCCTATCTTATTACAGTGTATATCTATTTACGCGACAAGACACCCATCACAGCCTATCTTATTACAGTGTATATCTATTTACGCGACAAGACACCCATCACAGCCTATCTTATTACAGTGTATATCTATTTACGCGACAAGACACCCATCACAGCCTATCTTATTACAGTGTATATCTATTTACGCGACAAGACACCCATCACAGCCTATCTTATTACAGTGTATATCTATTTACGCGACAAGACACCCATCACAGCCTATCTTATTACAGTGTATATCTATTTACGCGACAAGACACCCATCACAGCCTATCTTATTACAGTGTATATCTATTTACGCGACAAGACACCCATCACAGCCTATCTTATTACAGTGTATATCTATTTACGCGACAAGACACCCATCACAGCCTATCTTATTACAGTGTATATCTATTTACGCGACAAGACACCCATCACAGCCAATCTTATTACAGTGTATATCTATTTACGCGACAAGACACCAATCACATCCTATCTTATTACAGTGTATATCTATTTACGCGGCAAGACACCCATCACAGTCTATCTTATTACAGTGTATATCTATTTACGCGACAAGACACCCAACACAGCCTATCTTATTACAGTGTATATCTATTTACGCGGCAAGACAACCATCACAGCCTATCTTATTACAGTGTATATCTATTTACGTGACAAGACACCCATCCCAGTCTATCTTATTACAGTGTATATCTTTTTACGTGACAAGAAACCTATCACAGCCTATCTTATTACAGTGTATATCTATTTACGCGACAAGACACACATCACAGCATGTCTTATTACAGTGTATATCTATTTACGTGACAAGACACCCATCACATTCTATCTTATTACAGTGTATATCTATTTACGCGACAACACATCCATCACAGCCTATCTTATTACAGTGTATATCTATTTACGCGACAAGACACCCATCACAGTCTATCTTATTACAGTGTATATCTATTTACGTGACAAGACACCCATCACAGCCTATCTTATTACAGTGTATATCTATTTACGCGACAAGACACTCATCACAGCCTGTCTTATTACAGTGTATATCTATTTACGCGACAAGACACCCATCACAGCCTGTCTTATTACAGTGTATATCTATTTACAAGACTAGACACACATCACAGCCTATCTTATTACATTGTATATCTATTTACGCGACAAGACACCCATCACAGCCTGTCTTATTACAGTGTATATCTATTTACGCGTCAAGACACAAATAACAGCCTATCTTATTACATTGTATATCTATTTACGCGACAAGACACCCATCACAGCCTATCTTATTACAGTGTATATCTATTTACGCGACAAGACACCCATCACAGCCTATCTTATTACAGTGTATATCTATTTACGCGACAAGACACCCATCACAGCCTATCTTATTACAGTGTATATCTATTTACGCGACAAGACACCCATCACAGCCTATCTTATTACAGTGTATATCTATTTACGCGACAAGACACCCATCACAGCCTATCTTATTACAGTGTATATCTATTTACGCGACAAGACACCCATCACAGCCTATCTTATTACAGTGTATATCTATTTACGCGACAAGACACCCATCACAGCCTATCTTATTACAGTGTATATCTATTTACGCGACAAGACACCCATCACAGCCTATCTTATTACAGTGTATATCTATTTACGCGACAAGACACCCATCACAGCCTATCTTATTACAGTGTATATCTATTTACGCGACAAGACACCCATCACAGCCTATCTTATTACAGTGTATATCTATTTACGCGACAAGACACCCATCACAGCCTATCTTATTACAGTGTATATCTATTTACGCGACAAGACACCCATCACAGCCTATCTTATTACAGTGTATATCTATTTACGCGACAAGACACCCATCACAGCCTATCTTATTACAGTGTATATCTATTTACGCGACAAGACACCCATCACAGCCTATCTTATTACAGTGTATATCTATTTACGCGACAAGACACCCATCACAGCCTATCTTATTACAGTGTATATCTATTTACGCGACAAGACACCCATCGCAGCCTATCTTATTACAGTGTATATCTATTTACGCGACAAGACACCCATCACAGCCTATCTTTTTAAAGTGTATATCTATTTACGCGACAAGACACTCATCACAACCTATTTTATTACAGTTTATATCTATTTACGCGACAAGACACCCATCACAGGCTATCTTATTATAGTGTATATCTATTTACGCGAAGCGACACCCATCACAGCATGTCTTATAAAAGTGTATATCTATTTACGCGACAAGACACCCATCAGAGCCTGTCTTTTTACAGTGTATATCTATTTACGCGACAAGACAGCCATCACAGCCTATCTTTTTACAGTGTATATCTTTTTACGCGACAAGACACCCATCACAGCCTATCTTATTACTGTGTATATTTATTTACGCGACAAGATACCCATCACAGCCTGTCTTATTACAGTGTATATCTATTTACGGGACAAGACACCCATCACAGACTTTCTTATTACAGTGTATATCTATTTACGCGACAAGACACCCATCACAGCCTATCTTATTACAGTGTATATCTATTTACTCGACAAGACACCCATCACAGTCTATCTTATTACAGTGTATATCTATTTACGCGAAAAGACACCCATCACAGCCTATCTTATTACAGTGTATATCTATTTACGGGACAAGACACTCATCACAGCCTGTCTTATTACAGTGTATATCTATTTACGCGACAAGACACCCATCACAGCCTGTCTTATTACAGTGTATATCTATTTACGCGACAAGACACCCATCACAGCCTGTCTTATTACAGTGTATATCTATTTACGCATCAAGACACCAATCACAGCCTATCTTATTACAGTGTATATCTATTTACGCGAAAAGACACACATCACAGCCTATCTTATTACAGTGTATATCTATTTACGCGACAAGACACACATCACAGCCTATCTTATTACAGTGTATATCTATTTACGCGACAAGACACCCATCACCGCCTATCTTATTACAGTGTATATCTATTTACGTGACAAGACACCCATCACCGTCTATCTTATTACAGTGTATATCTATTTACGCGACAAGACACCCATCACAGCCTATCTTATTACAGTGTATATCTATTTACGCGACAAGACACCCATCACAGCCTATCTTATTACAGTGTATATCTATTTACGCGACAAGACACCCATCACAGCCTATCTTATTACAGTGTATATCTATTTACGCGACAAGACACCCATCACAGCCTATCTTATTACAGTGTATATCTATTTACGCGACAAGACACCCATCACAGCCTATCTTATTACAGTGTATATCTATTTACGCGACAAGACACCCATCACAGCCTATCTTATTACAGTGTATATCTATTTACGCGACAAGACACCCATCACAGCCTATCTTATTACAGTGTATATCTATTTACGCGACAAGACACCCATCACAGCCTATCTTATTACAGTGTATATCTATTTACGCGACAAGACACCCATCACAGCCTATCTTATTACAGTGTATATCTATTTACGCGACAAGACACCCATCACAGCCTATCTTATTACAGTGTATATCTATTTACGCGACAAGACACCCATCACAGCCTATCTTATTACAGTGTATATCTATTTACGCGACAAGACACCCATCACAGCCTATCTTATTACAGTGTATATCTATTTACGCGACAAGACACCCATCACAGCCTATCTTATTACAGTGTATATCTATTTACGCGACAAGACACCCATCACAGCCTATCTTATTACAGTGTATATCTATTTACGCGACAAGACACCCATCACAGCCTATCTTATTACAGTGTATATCTATTTACGCGACAAGACACCCATCACAGCCTATCTTATTACAGTGTATATCTATTTACGCGACAAGACACCCATCACAGCCTATCTTATTACAGTGTATATCTATTTACGCGACAAGACACCCATCACAGCCTATCTTATTACAGTGTATATCTATTTACGCGACAAGACACCCATCACAGCCTATCTTATTACAGTGTATATCTATTTACGCGACAAGACACCCATCACAGCCTATCTTATTACAGTGTATATCTATTTACGCGACAAGACACCCATCACAGCCTATCTTATTACAGTGTATATCTATTTACGCGACAAGACACCCATCACAGCCTATCTTATTACAGTGTATATCTATTTACGCGACAAGACACCCATCACAGCCTATCTTATTACAGTGTATATCTATTTACGCGACAAGACACCCATCACAGCCTGTCTTATTACAGTGTATATCTATTTACGCGACAAGACACCCATCACTGCCTATCTTATTACAGTGTATATCTATTTACGCGACAAGACATCCTACACCGCCTATCTTATTACAGTGTATATCTATTTACGCAACAAGACACCCATCACCGCCTATCTTATTACAGTGTATATCTATTTACGCGACAAGACACCCATCACCGCCTATCGCATTACAGTGTATATCTATTTACGCGACAAGACACCCATCACAGCCTATCTTATTACAGTGTATATCTATTTACGTGACAAGACACCCATCACAGTCTATCATATTACAGTGTATATCTATTTACGCGACAAGACACCCATCACAGCCTGTCTTATTACAGTGTATATCTATTTACGCGACAAGACACCCATCACAGCCTGTCTTATTACAGTTTATATCTAATTACGCGACAAGACACCCATCACAGCCTGTCTTATTACAGTGTATATCTATTTACGCGTCAAGTCACCCATCACAGCCTATCTTATTACAGTGTATATCTATTTACGTGACAAGACACCCATCACAGCCTATCTTATTACAGTGTATATCTATTTACGCGACAAGACACCCATCACAGTCTATCTTATTACAGTGTATATCTATTTACGCGACAAGACACCCATCACAGGCTATCTTATTACAGTGTATATCTATTTACGTGACAAGACACCCATCACATTCTATCTTATTACAGTGTATATCTATTTACGCGACAACACACCCATCCCAGTCTATCTTATTACAGTGTATATCTATTTACGCAACAAGACACCCATTACAGCCTATCTTATTACAGTGTATATCTATTTACGCGACAAGACACACATCACAGCCTATCTTATTACAGTGTATATCTATTTACGTGACAAGACACCCATCACATTCTATCTTATTACAGTGTAAATCTATTTACGCGACAACACACCCATCACAGTCTATCTTATTACAGTGTATATCTATTTACGCAACAAGACACCCATTACAGCCTATCTTATTAAAGTGTATATCTATTAACGCGACAAGACACCCATCACCGCCTATCTTATTACAGTGTATATCTATTTACGCGACAAGACACCCATCACCGCCTAGCTTATTACAGTGTATATCTATTTACGCGACAAGACACCCATAACCGCCTATCTTATTACCATGTATATCTATTTACGCGACAAGACATCCATCACCGCCTATCTTATTACAGTGTATATCTATTTACGCAACAAGACACCCATCACCGCCTATCGTATTACAGTGTATATCTATTTACACGACAAGACACCCATCACAGCCTGTCTTATTACAGTGTATATCTATTTACGCGACAAGACACCCATCACAGCCTATCTTATTACAGTGTATATCTATTTACGCGACAAGACATCCATCACTGCCTATCTTATTACAGTGTATATCTATTTACGCGACAAGACACCCATCACAGCCTATCTTATTACAGTGTATATCTATTTACGCGACAAGACACCCATCACAGCCTATCTTATTACAGTGTATATCTATTTACGCGACAAGACACCCATCACAGCCTATCTTATTACAGTGTATATCTATTTACGCGACAAGACACCCATCACAGCCTATCTTATTACAGTGTATATCTATTTACGCGACAAGACACCCATCACAGCCTATCTTATTACAGTGTATATCTATTTACGCGACAAGACACCCATCACAGCCTATCTTATTACAGTGTATATCTATTTACGCGACAAGACACCCATCACAGCCTATCTTATTACAGTGTATATCTATTTACGCGACAAGACACCCATCACAGCCTATCTTATTACAGTGTATATCTATTTACGCGACAAGACACCCATCACAGCCTATCTTATTACAGTGTATATCTATTTACGCGACAAGACACCCATCACAGCCTATCTTATTACAGTGTATATCTATTTACGCGACAAGACACCCATCACAGCCTATCTTATTACAGTGTATATCTATTTACGCGACAAGACACCCATCACAGCCTATCTTATTACAGTGTATATCTATTTACGCGACAAGACACCCATCACAGCCTATCTTATTACAGTGTATATCTATTTACGCGACAAGACACCCATCACAGCCTATCTTATTACAGTGTATATCTATTTACGCGACAAGACACCCATCACAGCCTATCTTATTACAGTGTATATCTATTTACGCGACAAGACACCCATCACAGCCTATCTTATTACAGTGTATATCTATTTACGCGACAAGACACCCATCACAGCCTATCTTATTACAGTGTATATCTATTTACGCGACAAGACACCCATCACAGCCTATCTTATTACAGTGTATATCTATTTACGCGACAAGACACCCATCACAGCCTATCTTATTACAGTGTATATCTATTTACGCGACAAGACACCCATCACAGCCTATCTTATTACAGTGTATATCTATTTACGCGACAAGACACCCATCACAGCCTATCTTATTACAGTGTATATCTATTTACGCGACAAGACACCCATCACAGCCTATCTTATTACAGTGTATATCTATTTACGCGACAAGACACCCATCACAGCCTATCTTATTACAGTGTATATCTATTTACGCGACAAGACACCCATCACAGCCTATCTTATTACAGTGTATATCTATTTACGCGACAAGACACCCATCACAGCCTATCTTATTACAGTGTATATCTATTTACGCGACAAGACACCCATCACAGCCTATCTTATTACAGTGTATATCTATTTACGCGACAAGACACCCATCACAGCCTATCTTATTACAGTGTATATCTATTTACGCGACAAGACACCCATCACAGCCTATCTTATTACAGTGTATATCTATTTACGTGACAAGACACCCATCACAGTCTATCATATTACAGTGTATATCTATTTACGCGACAAGACACCCATCACAGCCTGTCTTATTACAGTGTATATCTATTTACGCGACAAGACACCCATCACTGCCTATCTTATTACAGTGTATATCTATTTACGCGACAAGACATCCAACACCGCCTATCTTTTTACAGTGTATATCTATTTACGCAACAAGACACCCATCACCGCCTATCTTATTACAGTGTATATCTATTTACGCGACAAGACACCCATCACCGCCTATCGCATTACAGTGTAATCTATTTACGCGACAAGACACCCATCACAGCCTATCTTATTACAGTGTATATCTATTTACGTGACAAGACACCCATCATAGTCTATCATATTACAGTGTATATCTATTTACGCGACAAGACACCCATCACAGCCTGTCTTATTACAGTTTATATCTAATTACGCGACAAGACACCCATCACAGCCTGTCTTATTACAGTGTATATCTATTTACGCGTCAAGTCACCCATCACAGCCTATCGTATTACAGTGTATATCTATTTACGTGACAAGACACCCATCACAGCCTATCTTATTACAGTGTATATCTATTTACGCAACAAGACACCCATCACCGCCTATCTTATTACAGTGTATATCTATTTACGCGACAAGACACCCATCACCGCCTATCGTATTACAGTGTATATCTATTTA
>CAXITT010001846.1:4707-32493 GCA_964033795.1 Lymnaea stagnalis
ATTATGTCACTGTCCTTTTTATTATTTAATCATTGGGTGAGGTCAAGTTTCGCTAATCTACTTCTAATCCTTTGTAAAAAGATTGCATAATCGGAAGATTATTTTAAACTTAACCTCAACTATATTAGGTGTTAATTAAAAAAAAAATTCGTTCGAAAGTGTGACGTACCTTAGTGGGGGGGGGGGTCAGAGATTTGTGACAGTTTGTGACAGAGGGATGGGGGTTAAAATGGTCAAAAATAGCGTGACATACTTTATGGATGGCCCCTAACTGCTAAGCGATAAAGTGGGTAAAGAGTAGTAAAGAATGAGGCTGCAGCTATTTGGACCCGGGTCCCAGAAGTGGGAGTTTGGGTTTATTAAAAAATTATTGCAGGGTTTGTAAGACAAAATTTGTTATCAAATGAAAGATAATTAAATGGACTATATGTTTGTAAACTTACTTCTTAAGTTTAACTAAAATAACTACCACAAAGGCGTCAAAGGACATGGAAAACGCATCGCCGCTATTCGGACCCGGGTCACTTTAGACTCAATGCTATTCGAATGTCATTTGTGGTGGTAGTTTATTTTAGTTTCACCTACTCTATCACTATCACCTATGATGACCATCCGCCACAAAAGTACTCAAAACAATAATTAAACTTAAACAATATTGACAATATCAATGAATATTGACAACAGTCAATATAAAAATATAAAAAAACAATAATAGCATAACAAGATGATTGTTTACATTATTAATCAGATTGTCTGGAGGAATCATCATTAGCTTCCTAAATGGCTGTAGAGAGTCAAAATAAATTGGAAAAAAATACACTTAGATCACAAAATCATCAACAAGACTTATTAAATAGTAATCATTAAAAAGTAAACACATCAAGAAAATTAAAGTAACTTCCCCTGTGAACTTTAAATACATAACAAATTCGCAATTTTAATTACCATGTTACTGAATGAATACACAGGACTTGATACACTAACGTCACTAAAGAAAACCGCATTGATGCAATGACTGGCGTAGGAAGGGGGGAAGATGTAATGGTCATTCCCTCCCCCCCCCCCCCTTTAAAGAGGATTGGCCAAGTTTTCATCGTGGAAGGGGGCGGCAATAATTTTGGCCCCAGCGAAGTTTCAACCTTGTAACCTACATAGTCCAACTATATATACGCAATTGAAGGAAGAAAATAATAATATATAATTATCACCTCAAGAAACTCACATTTAATGCTAAAATGCATGTTGTTTTTTTCTGTGCCAACAAATTACTGTAAATAAGACTATAAATAAGACTGTAAATAAGACTGTAAATAAGACTGTAAATAAGACTGTAAATAAGACTGTAAATAAGACTGTAAATAAGACTGTAAATAAGACTGTAAATAAGACTGTAAATAAGACGGTAAATAAGACTGTAAATAAGACTGTAATTAAGACTGTAAATAAGACTGTAAATAAGACTGTAAATGCACGTGTTTTTGGAGTTTAGAAAAAAAACACAACAGCGTTACCGCGATTTGTTTGATGACGCAATTATCCCGGAATTCCGGATTCGTCAGGGTAAATGTGTTTCAGCTCCGGATTCGCAAGTTTTTATTTTCTCTCGCTCCGGATTGGCCAGTTCAGTTTATTCCAATACGGATTCTGGGTTTAAAAGAACAAAATCAACATGTAAGAACGCGTGAAAGCCTATTAAGTATTAAGTGACAAGCGGGTTCGCTATAAATAGAAAAGTTACTGCGACCCCTCTCTTTTGTTTGCACGCGTCTCGCTTCCTCGCTTCTTGCTGTGTCAAGTTAATTGAGCAGACAATGATATTGTCCTTTCATTTCAATTACTACAGTTTGAAGTAGGTACGTTTCGGTCGTATATAATTTTCAAAAGCCCGCGATTGGTCATGGGGATCGAGATAACCGAGATTAAGTGGAAAATTTGACCGCCTTTTATGCTCGAGATATCAGAGTTCGGCGATATAAAAGAATCGACATAACCGAGGAGAAAATGCTAAGACCAAGAGAGAATTTTGGCGCTTCCACTTCAAAAACGTCGACATAACAGGGTTGGCGAGTTAACCGAAGTCGAGATAAGCGGGTTCAACTGATATATTTATAATATGGCCATTGAATACATTTTATATGCATTTCCAAAAATAGACTTCTGAACTCTATTTTAGAGCATGATGACGTCATACAATTATCATCCACCATACTTTAAAAGATTAAAAGTGGGTGTCATTTTGTGAAGAACTGGAAATTGAACACATCCTTCTAATCTGAACACATCCTTCCAACCTGAACACCATCTAACACATCGAGTCTGGTCAGTGGCGTAGCAATGGTGGGGCGCTCCGCCCATTTCTCGGACTGTGTGTGCTCTAAGGTTACATACTGTGTGTGCAGTTACTTGAGTTACTGAGTCAGTTGGCTGAGTTGGTGTATGACCGTTATCACTCTAGTTATCATTCATTCAATTTTTATCATCATTATTGCCAATTTTTCAGGCATCATTTATGATCATTATCATTCATTATGTAAGAGATTATTAATAATTTACAGAATAAGTTTAACTTTTAAGTAAGTTTTAAAAAATATAAAGATTAGTTGCGTTACAAGTTACATTCAATTATTTTTCATTTGATACCAAATTTGGTAAAAGTGCAGTTCAGGTGCGAATGTTATTTCTGTTTGAATCTCTTATTTTCCCGTGTAAACTTATGTTAATTCTTTATAAAAAGTATTTTAAAAGTTATATAACCATCTTTTTATTGGAATACAACAACAATTTAACAAATTTTACGAGATAAAAAAAGTACATTTTTATGAATCTTTCGTGTTTTACGGAGCCATTGTGGTAAATCAAGGATAACTCTTCTGTCTTTAAAGATACTTTATAAAAGTTGCCCAATTGGATGAATCTTGTTAAAACAAATGATGTACTTATTTTATAACTTTACTATCAACTATAACCGGAGTTGCCCGGGGCTGCATTCAGACAAAAACATCTGCTACGTCCTTTTACTTCACATTGTTATTAAAGGAAATGGCAACAACAAAACAACAACACTATAGTAAAAATAATAATAATTAATTTGTCTCCTTTTAAAAACAATTAAAATAACTCATGTAAACCTTTCGTTTTTCCCGTTTTCCGATGACACCCAGAAGGATCATGATGGGATCCCGAACCCGATGTGATTCCGATAGAATCCTGGTCACGGGGGGATCCCGATCCCGATCCATTTCCGGTGGTATCCCAAACTAAATGAGATCCCTATCCGGCGGGATCCCGTTTCGGTGAGATTCCGATCCCGATAATTATGGGGAGCTCACATACTTGACATACGAACCCAGCTTACAAGCCAGATTGCAATTGTTACGAGCGCCTTAGGATAAATTCCAGTTGTATTAACGTTATTTGTTGCCCCACAAGGTGCGCGTATAAACCAAATGCTGCACCATTAAAAATGCCTGTTGCAATAACCACATGTCTCATTGTGCAGCATGTGTATGTAACTTGACCACTGCAGTTAGTTCAATAACATCATGTCTCATTGTGCAGGGTGTCTATGTGACTTGACCACTGCAGGTAGTTCAATAACCACATGTCTCATTGTGCAGGGTGACTATGTAACTTGACCCCTGCAGTTAGTTCAATAACCACATGTCTCAGTGTGCAGGGTGTCTATGTCACTTGACCACTGCAGTTAGTTCAATAACCACATGTCTCATTGTGCAGAGTGTCTATGTAACTTGACCACTGCACTTTGTTCAATAACCACATGTCTCAGTGTGCAGGGTGTCTATGTCAATTGACCACTGCAGTTAGTTCAATAACATCATGTCTCATTGTGCAGCATGTCTATGTCGCTTGACCACTGCAGGTAGTTCAATAACCACATGACTCATTGAGCAGCCGGTATATGTAACTTGACTTCTCCACTTTGTTCAATAAGCACATGTCTCATTGTGCAGGGTGTCTATGTAACTTGACCACTGCAGTTACTTCAATAACATCATGTCTCATTGTGCAGGGTGTATATATTACTTGACAACTGCAGTTACTTCAATAACATCATGTCTCATTGTGCAGGGTGTCTATGTAACTTGACCACTGCAGTTACTTCAATAACATCATGTCTCATTGTGCAGGGTGTATATGTAACTTGACAACTGCAGTTACTTCAATAACATCATGTCTCATTGTGCAGGGTGTATATGTAACTTGACCACTGCAGTAAGTTCAATAACCACATGCCTCATTGTGCAGCATGTATATGTCACTTGACCACTGCAGTTAGTTCAATAACATCATGTCTCATTAAAACTTCCGGCTGCAACAAGATGGCGGAGAAAAAATTCAAAAGAACACAAAAGGAAGGAAACATGGATTTTACAAGAAAATAATTGTATGAAATAGTTCTTTCTTTGGAATATATGCTGAAGTAACTGTACATGATCAGAATCTTTGTTTCGGATAATTCATTTTTCTCTCAACAACATTTCGTTAACAAAATCTCCATTGTCACTATACAAAGGGTAACTTCCGGCTACAACAAGATGGCGGTATAATAATACACAAAAGGAAGGAATCTCAGAGATAGGCGCTTCAGTAAAGCAAGGGAGATTGTTAAAAATTATTAGTGGAAATTGGCTTCGGCGCAAGAAAATTCGAACTTTTAATTAACTTTTATGTATTTGCGGTTTCATTCAGGAACAGAATTTTTGCTGTTATCAACGTATTTCTACTTCTAAATACAATTACAATATAGATGTGTAATCCAATATGAATGATCGTATGAATACTAACACTTGGCTGCATGCCCCGACACATACAGCTGCTGATGAATTTTGGAATTCCAATTTCGATTTAAACAATTAATTAGGTTTGGTTAAAATGGGAACACATTTAAAATTTTTAGAACGCTGGAGATAATTTTTGTGTCACCCACATGGCCGCCATCTTGCTAGGCTGTCAGCATGCAACAGCTGCGATATCCTGGACAACGGCTTACAATAGCTGGGTAAACCAGGTGTGGGTAGATGATGGGCCTCAAGCACTCGGTGATTTAGGTCTGCCTACCTAATGCATGCAAAGACTGGACGTCGGCGGATCCTGCGGAAGAAACCATTTAGGTTCAACGGAGGTGAAGGCGACTACAGCAACGCACCGTGGAGTGCGTAGAGCAAGATGAGGCACGTAGAACATCTTGGTCATCCACTGCATCCGTACCCATTTCTGGTCGTCTTGACATAGTCTTGCCACTGGACATGGTGGGTCCGGACGAGAGAGTGAGGTTGACGCTGCGCAACTCTCCCTCACTTTAAAAAAAGTCACCCGCGCAAGTCATCAGTCATCCAACTATTCCTCAGGAAACTCCTCGACATCAGGTGGCAAGACAAAGTCCCCGACACCGAGGTCCTCGCTAGAGCGAACCTACCTAGTATCTTCAACACTCTGATGCAGTCTCAGCTCCGTTGGATGGGACACGTAGCCCGTATGGCAGACCACCGGCTCCCGAAACAAATATTCTTTGGAGAACTCACGATAGGCAAGCGCTCCCAAGGAGGCCAAAGAAAGCGTTACAAAGACTCACTGAAAGTGGCACTAAAGGCCTTCAGCATAAACACTACTCAATGGGTGCAGACAGCCCAGGACAGAGCCAGATGGAGAGCTACTGTCAAGAAGGGGGCTAAATCCCATGAAGCTAAGAGAATAACCACAGCTGAGACACGCAGGCTTGTCCGAAAGAGCAACATTAGGTCATCGCCTGAAGCAACTATTTCATGCCCACTGTGTCATAGATTATTCCGAGCAAGGATCGGTCTAACAAGCCACCTAAGTGCTCACCGTAATCCCAACCCCCCCCCCCGCCCGCCCCTAACCGGATGATTCGATGGTCCTTGTCGACTTCGACGGACGAACAACAACAACACAACACTATGTAACTTGACCACTGCAGTTAGTTCAATAACATCATGTCTCATTGTGCAGGGTGTCTATGTAACTTGACCACTGCAGTTACTTCAATAACCACATGTCTCATTGTGCAGGGTGTATATGTAACTTGACCACTGCAGTTAATTCAATAACATCATGTCTCATTGTGCGGCATGTCTATGTCACTTGACCACTGCAGTTAGTTCAATAACATCATGTCTCATAGTGCAGCATGTCTATGTAACTTGACCACTGAAGTTAGTTCAATAACATCATGTCTCATTGTGCAGCATGTCTATGTAACTTGACCACTGCAGTTAGTTCAATAACCACATGTCTCATTGCGCAGGGTGTCTATGTAACTTGACCACTGCAGATAGTTCAATAACATCATGTCTTATTGTGCAGGGTGTCTATGTAACTTGACTCCTGCAGTTAGTTCAATAACCACATGTCTCATTGTGCAGCATGTGTATGTAACTTGATCACTGCAGTTAGTTCAATAACCACATGTCTCATTGTGCAGCATGTCTATGTAACTTGATCACTGCAGTTAGTTCAATAACCACATGTCTCATTGTGCAGCATGTGTATGTAACTTGACCACTGCAGTTAGTTCAATAACGACATGTCTCATTGTGCAGCGTGTCTATGTACCTTGACTACTGCAGTTAGTTCAATAACCACATGTCTCATTGTGCAGGGTGTCTATGTAACTTGACACCTGCAGTTAGTTCAATAACATCATGTCTCATTGTGCAGCATGTCTATGTAACTTGATCACTGCAGTTAGTTCAATAACAACATGTCTCATTGTGCAGGGTGTCTATGTGACTTGACCACTGTAGGTAGTTCAATAACCACATGTCTCATTGTGCATCGTGTCTATGTAACTTGATCACTGCAGTTAGTTCAATAACAACATGTCTCATTGTGCAGAGTGTCTATGTAACTTGACCATTGTAGGTAGTTCAATAACCACATGTCTCATTGTGCATCGTGTCTATGTAACTTGGACCTCTGCAGTTAGTTCAATAACCACATGTCTCATTGTGCAGCATGTGTATGTAACTTGACCACTGCAGTTAGTTCAATAACGACATGTCTCATTGTGCAGCGTGTCTATGTACCTTGACTACTGCACTTAGTTCAATAACCACATGTCTCATTGTGTAGGGTGTCTATGTAACTTGACCCCTGCAGTTAGTTCAATAACCACATGTCTCATTGTGCAGGGTGTCTATGTAACTTGACACCTGCAGTTAGTTCAATAACATCATGTCTCATTGTGCAGCATGTCTATGTAACTTGATCACTGCAGTTAGTTCAAAAACAACATGTCTCATTGTGCAGGGTGTCTATGTGACTTGACCACTGTAGGTAGTTCAATAACCACATGTCTCATTGTGCATCGTGTCTATGTAACTTGGACCACTGCAGTTAGTTCAATAACCACATGTCTCATTGTGCAGCATGTGTATGCAACTTGACCACTGCAGTTAGTTCAATAACCACATGTCTCATTGTGCAGCGTGTCTATGTACCTTGACTACTGCACTTAGTTCAATAACCACATGTCTCATTGTGCAGCGTGTCTATGTACCTTGACTACTGCACTTAGTTCAATAACATCATGTCTCTTTGTGCAGGGTGTCTATGTAACTTGACCACTGCAGTTAGTTCAATAACATCATGTCTCATTGTGCAGGATGTCTATGTAACTTGACCATTGCAGGTAGTTCAATAACCACATGTCTCATTGTGCAGCATATCTATGTAATTTGACCACTGCAGTTAGTTCAATAACCACATGTATCATTGTGCAGGGTGTCCATGTGACTTGACCACTGCAGTTAGTTCAATAACCCCATGTCTCATTGATAGAACTTGACCTTACTTTAAATTTTGATAAACCAGTAAGCAGTCAGTAGACTAGTACTAGTAGATTAATAAATGGCCATAAACTAGCAAGGCCCTGGTCAGTAGTTATTTCATTAAGGGGTCGTCCATTAATTACGTCAATTTTTCCGCAATTTTTGACCCCCCACCCCCGTCAACAACTTTTAAACTTTCGATCACCCCCTATTTAATTATTTCAACATTTTATAACCTCCGCCCCCCCCCAAAAAAAAAAAAAAAGTTATAATATAAATAAACTTATAAATACATTTTACTTTGTGCAGATGAATTTAAATGACATAAAATTGCAGGGAAAACATTTTATTACATGTTTAGATTGTTAATCAACAAGTTAAAAAGTTTTAACACTTAAATTTTATAATTCAGAATCTTTTAAAAGGTTGTTAAGGACTAACTATCATTGTTGGTGGAAGTATAAATGTGATTATTGTCAGTATAGCTGACAAATGTAGCATAGTTTCTAGCTGCTATCATCTTCCCATGGAGTAGCCAGGTGTTTCTCTATCGTAACAATGGGTATCAGGGACATCATTTGGGTAGGGCATGGGGGCATTCCCCCCACCCCCACCCCTTTTTCGATTTTGCTAGTTTTATTTAAATTGCTATGTACTGGCGCCTCCAGTAATATACAGCTTAACAAGCCGAACAAGTTTTGGTTTTGCCCCCCCACTCCTTTCCCCAGAAAAAAACCTGAAATGACGCCCCTGATGGGCATAGTCTATAGTAGCTGATTTATCATTTTCGTCTTGCGGAACTGATATAGCAGACAAGTCACCATCATCCTTATCTAACCATTCAGCCCTTAAAATAGAAGAATTGTCGGTGTGAGCAATAATTGCCATAAGCTCTCTCTGTCTTTGAGTTGGTATAGTTGTTATTGAACACCGATGAGTTGGAGTTTTTTTTTAAATT
This sequence comes from Lymnaea stagnalis, assembly GCA_964033795.1. Classification (NCBI taxonomy): domain Eukaryota; kingdom Metazoa; phylum Mollusca; class Gastropoda; family Lymnaeidae; genus Lymnaea; species Lymnaea stagnalis. Next base: position 13,477 of record CAXITT010001846.1, read on the forward strand.
GAGCACCGATAACAATGACGGGTTAATCATTCTAGGGAGCGGATTAAGAGAAAAATGACAGGTGAAGAGATGTCAACTTTTTACTTCTCTTGCACTAACAAAGCTAACAATTTGACCAACCATCTGCAGAGCACAGACAGACACACTTTAAATAACTCTGATATTGTTAAAAGTCATATATTACTATTTACACTCATTAAATTGTTTGAAATAATGTAAGAACCAGTCAATTTTTAACATTAACATTTTAATAGAAAAATATGATTGTTGACGTCTACAAATCTAGACCTCCACACCCCTCTATCCATCATTCCAACAACTGTCAAACATTTCCAACCCCCCCCCCCCCCATTTTTGTTGATGTAATTAATGGATGCCCCCTAATTCTAATCTGATACTGATCTGAAATTCTTGAATCTTGTTCTTGACGTTGAACTTAGGTTAAGACAGGAAGATTGTTAATATTAGTATTATTATACTTGTACAAAAAACACCCAGTAACAGTATCTATCTGTCATTTTTATGGTAATTATTGTTATTCATCCTTATTATAATTATAAATCATCCTGGCAATCCAGGAGTTCACTAAAAAACAATTCAATCATAATATATATAGGAAGTGTCTATTGGTAGTTAACGAATAGCTCTCTAGGGGCTATTGGTACTCCAGTCAATCAAATCAAACCAAAACCGGAAGTTTAAAAACCCGTTTCTATGACGAGGGCGAAGTAATGCCGCGATCATTTTTTTACTAGTTCGTACTTGTGAGAACATCTCGGCTCAGTAATGAATCCTGAAAGTGTTTTAGCTGCAAATAGCCATTTTGATACCTTCAAAGGTTTGGAAAATGCCACCAAAGCTTAGAAGAGCTTCAAAATGCTGTCTTTATAAAAAAAAAAAAGTTCTAAAAAAGTAAGTCTATCTTAGTTTATTAATTAATTTTCGAATAGAAACTATTACTATTATTACACTTATTTGACTTATACTTATACTTCAAGTTATAGAATATAATAGACAATATCTATAACTCTAATCTTAAATATATACAATATAAACATACTGAACTAAGAATGACGTTAGAACTAAGAATGACGTTAGAACTAAGAATGACGTTAAAAAAATTATCTGCAAATATAATCTGGTTCGTAATATTTATAATTTATTGATTTATTGTAATGATGAATGGATATTTACCATCTTACATATATTATTTAATATATAATTATACAATATAAACCTACTGATACTGAACTGGCTAGAAAGGAAAGCAAGAATAAGAATGACGTTAAAAAATTATCTGCAAATTTATAATATAATCTGTTTCGTATTAGTTATTATGAATGGGTATTAATATTAAATTATATAATATAGACTTCGATATAATATATTATTAGACAGTATAGTATAGTTATTTCATACAATATACATGTATTATAATGTATTCATTTGTTTTGTTAAAACTATTACTGTTACACTTTAAAAGACCATAGTTAATGTTGTTTAAAACTGTTTCTTTATTTTATAGGTCATTAAAACTAGGGTGTCCAGCCAAATTAAAAGTTAAAATGGTACAAGTCCAAGAGAGCTGGAAATTGCAAGGGGTGCAATTGGATTTAGTTCATGCTAACCACATGCTGTCCCAAGAGGTAAGATGTTATTCCACAGACATGCTTCTAATATAATTCTATTGTACCTATATAATATACATCATATTATTTTAAGTTATAGGCTACATTTAGATCTATATTTTTTTACATACTCAATTTGCTATTATTTCTTTTTGATTTAGAATGTTGATGCATTGCCCGAGAGGAGGAAGATCCAACTGACCCCAATTTTGAACACACTGCTTCAATATAGGTCAGTGTCCAACACCGAACTCGGGGAAGTGATATTAAGAGAGCTTTAACCTCCCTTTTAATTGAAGCTATTACAAATCTATTTTTTTCAATGAAAGAGACAGATTCTGCAAACGAGTTCAACATTTTAAAACATGAAATAACAAATATTGCACCTGTTCAGGTTATAACCTATTTTGAGGAGAACTGGTGGAATAAGCATGAAATGAGGGCCAGGCATTTAAATCTAGACACCATCACTTTGGGCTTGACCACCAAAAACCGTGTGGAATCCTATCATTCCAAAATTAAAAAGATTTTAAATCATCAGACAAACCTAAACACATGCATCAGTCGGCTCATCTGTCATGATTCACAAATAAGTAAGCTATCAAAATTATCATCAATTTTAAATTCAAATGCAAGAATTCCAAAATTAAAAAGATTTTAAATCATCAGACAAACCTAAACACATGCATCAGTCGGCTCATCTGTCATGATTCACAAATAAGTAAGCTATCAAAATTATCATCAATTTTAAATTCAAATGCAAGACATTATTTTTCCCAACTGAATGATCCAGTTATTAATAAAAAATAAAAAAAAGAATTATTAACACATTTTGCTTCTGAATATATTGTTGTTCAGCAATTTTTATCTTTAGGAAAAGTTGAATTTCATTGTACTCAATTATCAAATGAGCCTTCTTTTAATGTTTCATGTAGTGTACCACACACAATATGTTGCAACATATAATGGTTGCACTTGTTATTTTTTTTTAAAGTTTTGATTTAAACTGTAAACATGTAATGTTTGTTAGAAAGCAGAATGGTCTTTCTATTTATGAACCAGTGACTTTTAACCACAGGCTCAAGAATAAAGCTCATTTTGACGGCCTGCATCAAACTGTACAAAACACTGGTGCCATTAATGAACACATTTTTTCTAATGTAAATCTTAGTGCCACAGAGGACAAATATTTATTGACCTCTAAACTTGTTAGTGAAATTTCTTCCTATTTGCCTTTGCTTGGAGACACTGATTTAATCAATCTCTGGCATGGCATTGATTCCTGCGATGACATGTTGGTAGCAGATTTTGCAGCCAGTCCTCATATTGAGCCTGCTTTCACAAATACTGATATCACTGTGCCTAGTGTTGATTTAAATGTTGATTCATTAACTAGTGCTACTACTTATATTGCTTTTGTTAATGATGTTGAATTGACACACAGTGAACCTATAGATCCTGCTTTAAATGATGCTGATTCAGTGCATTCTCCATCTGTTAATATTATACCTTCCACTACTACTATTCTCATTAATGTGTAGATTCACTGACATGTTCAACTAGCGCCAATTGTAATGTTGAGTCACTACCTTGTTCTTCTGCAATAGCAGTAGCAGTTAGTTTAACTGATGCTCAATCCTTACCTTGTATATCCTGAACACTCATTTCCTGAAACTAATGCTAATTTTTCTAATATTATTTTAANTGTTGAGTCACTACCTTGTTCTTCTGCAATAGCAGTAGCAGTTAGTTTAACTGATGCTCAATCCTTACCTTGTATATCCTGAACACTCATTTCCTGAAACTAATGCTAATTTTTCTAATATTATTTTAAAAAGAGTACGAGTTAAGGGGAGGCCTAATAATAAACAGAATTTCATTAGGAGAAAAAGAAAACATTCAGTTCCTTTAAAGTTTGACAAATTGACAGATGATGTTAAATTTGATTTATATGTAAATGCATGTATGACAGGTGGTGAACCCCCGTAAACTATAGATCAATTAAAGTCGCCCAGCCTGTTGGGCGCATGTTTAGTGGATAATAATTTTAACTCAATTAAAGATAAATTTCTTGAGGATGCCTGGATGGAATTGTTGGCTTGAGTTAGTATAAAAAGTCAAGATAATCTATTTTCATGCAACTCTTGTCAAACTATGGATGATGGAGAGTTAAAGATGGTACAGTGTGATCATTGTCTGGAATGGTGGCACTATGATTGAGCTAGATATAGATCCAGTATGAAAATAAAATCATGGTTTTGTCAGTCATGCTGGTAATTTAATTCTTTTTACTGGTTTTTAATATGTTTCCATCATTGTAGTGTGTATTATTTTTTGGGTAATTTCAATTCTTTCATTATTTATGATTGGTATTTTATTTTATTTTATTGATGTATATTTGGTCTATTATTTTTCATTACTTTTATTCGTGTATTTTTTACCAGTATGAATATTTTTTTTATTCATATCATTATGTAAGATTCTTCATTCAATTCTTAAGGAATTTTTTTGTTTTTTCCAATCTAATGTTGGATGTTACGATTGTATTGGGATTGAAGCATGTTGTATGTTTTTTCATGTACATGTTTATTATTTTTATTTTTTAAAATAACTTTGCCCGATTTGTTAATAAATATAGTTATTTAATTTATTATGTTATTTTTTCTTAATTGTTTTATTTTTTTTATTGTTTCTAATTCTTTAATGAGCCTGCTCAGTAAGAACATTATAGATAGGGACAGAAAGCTGTTTAAAACCATAGTATCACTGGGCAGTGTGTCTGAAAAAAAAAATGTGAGGAAAAATGAGTGTTAAGTTAAAGGAAAGTAGTATTGAGTGTGACCAGTGCTGTTGAGTATGTAATTTTGGATTTTTATTGATTGCGTGAGCTTTTAGGTGGATGTAATTATTTCTTATGCCATTCAACCCACATGCATACAAATAACAGGATTAAATACATGAATTGTTTCCCTGCTTTGTGTTATTTGATTCTTACAATTTACAATACATCAGCTCTGCAGAGCTTGGAAGAAAGGTGATCTAGACAACATACCCATGTAACCTACATTACAGTTAATGACATTGACATGGGAATAAAATCTTTAGTCCTTTAATAAAAATACTTTGGTCTGACGGTAACTAAAAAACTGCAGTTGTTGACTTGTTATAACATAATTTATATGCCTAAACTCACACCGTTACCATGTCCTCAACATACAGTTTAATTTCAATGATTAATGGCATGGAATTCAATATCTAGTTCTGTCCTCTAACACTAATAATTGGGTCTAGATAGATGTGCCTGGAGGGGGGTGGGATATCATAGTCTTAAAAAATTATACACAGCTCCTTCTTTGCCAAAGTAAAACGTGCTCATTTGAAAATAAATCCAACTCAGAAATATAGTTTTACGGTACGTCATACAATGTTTTTAACAAAAAAGTATTTAAGTATAAGAAGATGACAACAGAAGCTTTTGACCAAGCTCTCTTTAGGAACATGGTCACCTGGCAAACACCCCCCCCCCTCTTCTTTTATCCATCTTTTGGTGGGAGATATGTTTACTGAGTATTATTTACACAATTGAGCGCTCGTTAACTCATAATAAAGACATTGATATTTTTATGGACAGTTTCGGTAAATTGCTCATCTTTAACACAAACGTATATTTAAGCGTCTAGCCATTTCTATTAATTACTAACTTACTACGCCAAAGTTATGTATTTAACAGAACAGAATCCGATGAAAACATAGGCTGCGATACATAAAATATTAACAAACATAAAATTAAAGTGTAGTGTAGTATGCTTTGGAAATCCGATTTGGAGTGAATGATGATTTATGAGGCTAGACACAAATAAAATTGTTTGTTTGAAGAGCACCTCGACCAGACAGCTGCTGTTTCAGACGTCGGAAACAAAGACCTACTTAAGACTTAAGAAGGGGCTATTCGTACCTGGGTCTGAGAACTGAGATTAAAATTTAAAAAAAAAAAAATTATTGTTAGGTTGTGAGACAAAGTTTTGTATGAAATGAAATATAATTGAATGGACTATAGTTTAACTTCAGTTTAACTAAAATTAACTACCACAAATGACTGACATCCAAATAGCATTGGTCTAATTGGAGCCCGACACCCCAGAAGTAAGTTTACAAAAATATTGTCCATTTGATACCAAATTTTGTCTTAAAAACCCGATAATATTTTAAAATATAAATTTTAATAAACCCAAACTCTCACTTCTCAGACCCGGGTCCAAATAACCACAGCATAAGAATTAATAAGAGCGATTTCAATGATGAAATTAAAAACTATAGTGCCAACAATTCTTTGTCAATAATGCAGTACATCAATCTATCACTAATTATTAGTTTTTGATAGTAGACTACTACTGGTAGTTGACTACGAATAGCTCTCTAGGGGCTATTGGTAGTTGATTACAAATAGCTCTCTAGGGGCTATTGGTAGTAGGCCTACTACCAATAACCGTAGCCATATATATAGCAAACATTCATCAACACTTCCCTACCTCCTAAAGTAGCCTACTTAATTAGACTTGTTCTTAATCATGGCCAGGCGATGCGATTGATGCAAATGATTACTCAGAACATCTTCAAATTTCATTTACTTCGGAAACTTATTTATTATTATTTTTTTTCCTCACTTTTAGCGGTTTTGGTTTTGTCCGACTCTTACTTAGACCTACTTATTTGAACTCGTTTTATTTTCAGTCATTAATTCTTTTAGCTTTTTAAATCTACTAACTAACGGTACTACAGTTTGACCAATTCATAACTTACCAGAGGATCTTTCTGAGATCAAGAAAATATAAAGGTGTTACTATGACCTCTGTGTCATCAATCTATAATCCCGACCGCGTAGGAGAAATGGTGTTGAAAGAGACCGCGTAGGAGAAATAGCTTTGACAGAGATCGCGTAGGAGGAATAGCTTTGACAGAGACCGCGTAGGAGGAATAGCTTTGACAGAGACCGCGTAGGAGGAAAAGCTTTGACAGAGACCGCGTAGGAGGAATAGCTTTGACAGAGACCGCGTAGGAGGAATAGCTTTGACAGAGACCCCGTAGGAGGAATAGCTTTGACAGAGACCCCGTAGGAGGAATAGCTTTTGACAGAGACCCCGTAGGAGGAATAGCTTTGACAGAGACCCCGTAGGAGGAATAGCTTTGACAGAGACCCCGTAGGAGGAATAGCTTTGACAGAGACCCCGTAGGAGGAATAGCTTCGACAGAGAACGATTTTAATAGCAAGAGCTCACGTTCTTACTGCAATGGGCAATCACTCAGGCATGCTACAAACGAGTGTCTTCCCTTTTCGGCTGGGTTAAAATAATTTGACATCAGATTGCGGGTCTACTTTGGTCTGTTGAGCTGGAGAGGATTTTTTAACAAGGTTGTGGTTGGGGGGCTTTTTTAACAATAAAATTGGGACGCGTGGGGCTGATGTTTTTGTTTCGTACCCAGATATTATACCAGTAGTTGAATCTCGTTCAAAAGGGTGTCAAAATGTGTCTTATGGTAATCACAGAATGGTCATCTGAACTTACTGCCCCCCCCCCACCCCGTTTTTTCTCTTAGCTCGACTCCATGACGAGAGTGTAGAGTGATCGATGAGCCTTACGTACACTGACATTTTTCATTAGCTTTGACAAGTCGCCACAACTGCAAATACGATTGGTCAATAGCATCCTTAGCAAACATTGGCCAGTGGGTGGAAAGCGCAAAGAAATAAGAACATTGGTCAGTGAGTGGACATCAAAGAAAGATTGGATCTATAGCAGCCCGAAATATGAAAAAAAAAAAGTACTTCCCTATTATAATGGTATCGAGAACTGAATAGCGCAGACCTGTTTACCCTCAAACTCTTCAAATCGTACAGTATCATCACAAAATCGTTTAAAACATTATCTTAATTGTAAAATAATAAACCTACAGTATAAACATGTATACATCTTAAAATCGTACATTGTACGCCAAAATCGTAAGAATAAACAGGTCTGATAGCGTAATCTGATCTCCTGGCTCGGATCTTACAGAACACAGTGGTGGATAAAAATAACTGGATCAGGGGTGGCTAACATGAGGCATGCGGGCCGCATGCAGCCCACCGGGAGTCATGTTGCGGCCCGCGGAGCTAGGTCAAAAGATCATAAATGTTAACTTTATTGTACATATCACCGAAATAACATTACATCATGAGTTGTTCCTATTATATATTTTTAAATCATAACTAAGAGAAATTTGAAATATTTCGCATTTTTTTGGAAAAATTCTTTGGTTTTTGATTTATTTTGAATATCCCGCTATTCGACACTCCAGGTGAATTAATTTTGTTCCGACGCTACGCGTTGATATAATTTAATATGCATAAAACGTCTGCTTCTGATAGATATGTCATGTGGTGTCCGTCAAGCTCGCAGCGCTATCGGGCTCCTACTCAGCTACTTTCAGTCCAGCTGGACACATCTCCGTGTTATTCTGTACCCTGTGGTTTCTTTCTTTTATCGCCACCGCGTCTGGAGAGATTTTGCGATCGACGTTAAAATAAATATTTATCATATCTAAAGTATGAGTTGATGGGCAAAGAATCTGTTTCTGCTTTGAAAGAGTACAACATCAAACGGCACCACGAGACTAAACATGAAAATAAGCTTGATAAGTGCAAAGGGATGTTTTGACAAGACCATCCAAATGACTTTTGAAAAAAAAAAAAATCTGCACAACACAAAATTTTCACTACAGCGGGTTCAGAGTCAACATGCTAGGTAAAAGCTAGTTATACAGTAGCCATGACACTAGCAAAAGATCGAAGCATATTCAGATGTTGAAATGATTAAAGGAATGTTTGGAGACAGTCGTTGAAATTCTGTGCCCGGAAAAAGAAGAAGGGTTTCTCCAACACAAGTCAGTCTCGTCGGACTATTATTATGCGTGTGGACGACATTGGAAAACATATTGTAGATAATTTTTTTTTTTAAATTCGAGCATCCGAGTTTGTATTTTATGCTCTAGCATTGGATGAAAGCACAGACATGGTTGATGCTGGCCATTTTTATCAGGGGTGTTGATGTGCCTTTTTTAAAAGACAGAAGAATAATCGGCGGTGTATCCACTTAAGGACACTACTAAGTCACGAGATTTGTTAGAGGCAGTTACATCGACTTTGAATCGTTTTCCGTTACAACTTATCAACTTATCGGACAGGAGAGCTTATGGTCGAAGTCCCTCAAATTGGACCATGTCATGAAAGTGGTCGTCAAAATAATTTTCATTAAGTGGAACGAGTGGAATGACCGTCAGTTCAAAGCATTTCTAAAGTCTTTGGGCTCAAATGACGTGAAGACTCGTCTACGAGGTAAAAATCAATTAATTAATAAGAAAAATCATCATATTTCTGCATTTCAAATGAAATTTGGTCTTTGGGAATAACAGTTGAGGACCAAAATTTTGTACTCACTTTCCTACATCGTCATTGCAACCAGACGTCACACAGGAGGCTGCGGATAAATGCGCTCCTTTGATACCTGACTGAATCCTCGAATTTGAAAACGTATTTCACGATATGCTTTTTTGTGCATTTTCAACGCCATTTGCGATAGACGTGAATAATTTATTACCAGGAAGATAACAAATGGAACATTGTGAAGTGTGTTGTGGTACTCAGTTAAAGGAGAAACTCAACCAAGCTGGTTTGGAAGAGTTCTGATGCCTCAATTTCAATATTTTAAAATTGTCTATTCAATATGTTTAATTCTCATTTATGTTTTATTTTCTTCAAAAAAATAAATAGACCTATTTCTTTGTTGCGTGGTCGGCATGAAATATTATTTCTGAAATTTCGCCCTCCCTTATCCTTAAAATGTTGCCACCCCTGAACTAGATCCATATCGAAAACGACCCACATTGGTTAAAAGAAAGGTCAAACCCTATAGTTATGTAGCATAATGTTCAGGTTACATTTCTTTATATAAATATATTTCTATATTAATAATTTAAACTTCTTTTCTTTTTGAGAACCGTGATAGCGCTAAAATTCTAACTAAACTCCGACGTCTAAGGGACGATTCCAGAGCATGACGTCATAGCCCTGTTGGTATCCCGATACTGTTGATATAGTGACGTATGCGAGTACCGATTTATGTGCCGAACATTTTTTTTCTCTCCGATATTAGAACGGGAGTCGGAGCACTTCTTTTACGCCATTAAAACTTACCACAGTAGGCATAGCTTCTATTTTGACAGCTATTTTCTACTTAAGACAATTATATAATTTTTTTTTTTTTAAATCCCTTAAAAAGTTTGGGTCTGCTCGTCTATGAGAAACTCCAAGAAAATATTTTTAGACCTTTTGTTAAGTTACCCCACAGAGAGTTCTCTTTTAAACATAAAAAATGACGTCATTAATCAACACATGACGCCTTTTAAGCACGCATGACGTCATTTAACATAAACGACACGTGGTTGGCTTAGCGTCAGACACTCTAATACTATCAGTTTATCCTTATTTTGTTGACTTCTCCATGGGCATCAATTGGCTAATTTTCAAAGCTATATTTAATCCTGTCGATGCTGTAACGGAATCTACGATTGGCGTTGACGCCACGTCAACAGCATCCTGACACTGGCAACGTATGCCACCCTCCGGGCCGATCTCTCCCCATCCTGACACTGGCCATGCATGCCACCCTCCGCGCCGATCTCTCCCCATCCTGACACTGGCCATGTATGCAACCCTCCGGGCCGATCTCTCCCCATCCTGACACTGGCCACGTATGCAACCCTCCGGACCGATCTCTCCCCATCCTGACACTGGCTACGTATGCCACCCTCCACGCCGATCTCTCCCCATCCTGACACTGGCAACGTATGCCACCCTCCGGGCCGATCTCTCCCCATCCTGACACTGGCCACGTATGCCACCCTCCACGCCGATCTCTCCCCATCCTGACACTGGCCATGCATGCCACCCTCCGCGCCGATCTCTCCCCATCCTGACACTGGCCATGCATGCCACCCTCCGCGCCGATCTCTCCCCATCCTGACACTGGCAACGTATGCCACCCTCCACGCCGATCTCTCCCACCCTCCGCGCCGATCTCTCCCCATCCTGACACTGGCCACGCATGCCACCCTCCGCGCCGATCTCTCCCCATCCTGACACTGGCAACGTATGCCACCCTCCACGCCGATCTCTCCCCATCCCGACACTGGCCATGCATGCCACCCTCCGCGCCGATCTCTCCCCATCCTGACACTGGCAACGTATGCCACCCTCCACGCCGATCCCTCCTCATCCTGACACTGGCCACGCATGCCACCCTCCGCGCCGATCTCTCCCCATCCTGACACTGGCCACGCATTCCACCCTCCGCCGCCATCTCTCCCCAGTACCCGTTTCTGCATGTCCGGCGCCCCATGCCGTGGCATGAGCAGATCTTTGTATCTGACGGTGACCTGTTGCTCTTTCATTTGGCCAACAGTGGTCAATATGGACAGGCTTAGCAGGGCACTGGCCCAAACAGCGTCACGGACTGCGTTCGTCGCCCCAAGGGGGGTAGCTGGGGTGATCCGCCCATGGGGCGCTGTCTTCTGGTAAATATCAGCAATGGGGGGAAGAAAATGTCGTCGTGTTCTGGAATGTTCCGTGTTAGTATGGGCCAAGTGATTGTGGAGAAAATATCTCCATTTTCTGAAATATTCCATCATCTTGTGGACTCAGTTCTGAGGCAAAACGTCGTCATTTTGTAGCATGTTCCATCGTAGTGCGGGCTTAGGTATTGGGCAAAAGGTCGCCATATTCTGGAATGTTCCACCATAGCGTGGAAACAAGTTGTTGGGTGTTACTTAGTAGTTTGGTTTCGGGGGGGGGGGGGGGGTGGGGGTAGGGGCATATGTGGCTGATTAATTATGTTTTCAAATCAATACATACATGTGACATACATATCGTAACGTATTAGACATTTAAAGCACGTAATATACATGCATTGAATGATACACCAATACTCGCACAGAGGTATCCCGTTTTAATCACATGGGTCAAGAGTTTACGGTTACCCTTGGAAAGTCTTTGTCTTGTGTAATCATCTCAACTTTTATTTCATTTTGGTTTTTTAAGGTGGTGATGGTTGTTGGGGAAGTGGGAGGGAGAATAAGGTTTCACGTACATCTGTCACATGTAAAATAAACAAAAGCTTATGGCGATGAAGACCAGACGACATAGCCTCTATACGTGACCCGTGAGGTGGGGTGGGGTACATGGGACGGGGGATATCTGGCGATAGGACGTGCTGAGGTGGATCTGTTTTGTATTTGAATAACTCTTGGTTACAGTTTCATTTTATGGTCGACTCATTTTTGCCAGTTTTTTCCCCCGGTTTCCGGACAGGATGCGCCATGTATTAGAAAATTCGGGTCCTGAAACTTCGGCCATCTGGCCAAGTTCGGCCCGCCAGTGGTCCTTAATCTGAGCCACCAAACCGCCGTAGGGTAACATCTCATTAGCCTTACTTCCCTTTGAAATACTATGGAGTTTATATGTTAAATATATTTTGTCTTTATTTTAAAAATGTTATTGTTTGTTACACTACAAATAAAATATTTTGTGTGTGCATAGAATTAAGATATGTGCAGTGAACATGGAATTAAGATATGTACAGTGAACATAGAATTAAGATATGTGCAGTGAACATGGAATTAAGATATCTGCAGTGGACATGGAATTAAGATATGTGCTGCTGTGTGCATATAATTAAAATTGTGCAGTGAGCATATAATTAAGATATGTGCAGTGAGCATATAATTAAGATATGTGCAGTGAGCATATAATTAAGATATGTGCAGTGAGCTTATAATTAAGATATGTGCAGTGAGCATACAATTAAGATATGTGCAGTGAGCATATAACTAAGATATGTGCAGTGTGCATACACTTAAGATATGCGCAGTATGCATAAAATTGAGATATGGGCATTGTGCATAGAATTCGTTCATATTTTTTCTAACTGATCACACTGATCCAGCCACTTGTTTAAAAAGTCTGAGGACCCCTGTATCCGATGGACAGAATCCACAACGCGTTAGTGTCAGACAATTTCAGCTGTTGCCGCCGTGAAGTCCAGGGAGCCATCAAAAACTCGTCAACACAAATGTCTGGCTAACGGTCAAAGGATTGAAGCTACAGGAGGTTGGATGGGAAACATGCTTTTAATGGATGTGACAAGTGGCGCAGGGTGGACGTGGTGGGAATGGGAGAGTGGGGGTGTTAGGATTGAGGGTTGGGAGTGTTAGGAATAAGAGAGTAGGAGTGTTAGGAATGGGGGTTGGGAGTGTTAGGATTGGGAGAGTAGGAGTGCTAGGAATGGGGGTTGGGAGTGTTAGGAAAGGGAGAGTAGGAGCGTTAGGAATGGGAGAGTAGAAGTGTTAGGAATGGGAGAGTAGGAGTGTTAGGATTGGTGGTTGGGAGTGTTAGGAATGGGAGAGTAGAAGTGTTAGGAAAGGGAGAGTAGGAGTGTTAGGATTGGGGGTTGGGAGTGTTAGGAATGGGAGAGTAGGAGTGTTAGGAAAGGGAGAGTAGGAGTGTTAGGATTGGGGGTTGGGAGTGTTAGGAATGGGAGAGTAGGAGTGTTAGGAATGGGGGTTGGGAGGGTTAGGGATGGGAGAGTAGGAGTGGTAGGAATGGGGGAAGGAGTGTTAGGATTGTGGGTTGGGAGTGTTAGGAATGGGAGAGTAGGAGTGTTAGGAAAGGGAGAGTAGGAGTGTTAGGATTGGGGGTTGGGAGTGTTAGGAATGGGAGAGTAGGAGTGTTAGGAATGGGGGTTGGGAGTGTTAGGATTGGGAGAGTAGGAGTGCTAGGAATGGGGGCAGGGAGTGTTAGGAAAGGGAGAGTAGGAGTGTTAGGAATGGGAGAGTAGAAGTGTTAGGAATGGGAGAGTAGGAGTGTTAGGAAAGGGAGAGTAGGAGTGTTAGGATTGGGGGTTGGGAGTGTTAGGAATGGGAGAGTAGGAGTGTTAGGAAAGGGATAGTAGGAGTGTTAGGATTGGGGGTTGGGAGTGTTAGGAATGGGAGAGTAGGAGTGTTAGGAATGGGAGAGTGGGAGTGTTAGGATTGGGGGTTGGGAGTGTTAGGAATGGGAGTGTAGGAGTGTTAGGAAAGGGAGAGTGGGAGTGTTAGAATTGGGTGTTGGGAGTGTTAGGAATGGGAGAGTAGGAGTGTTAGGAAAGGGAGAGTGGGAGTGTTAGGATTGGGGGTTGGCAGTGATAGGAATGGGAGAGTGGGAGTGTTAGGATTGGGGGTTGGGCTTTTAAGGAATGGGAGAGGGGGGTGTTAGAATTGGGGGTNGGGGTTGGGGGTGTTGGGTGTGGGAGAGTGTGAGTGTTAGGATGGGGGTTGGGAGAGTTAGGAATGGGAGAGTGGGAGTGTTAGGATTGGGGTGTGCAATGTTAGGAATAGGAGATTTGGGAGTGTTAGGATTGGGGGTTGTGAGTGTTAGGAATGTGAGAGTGGGAGTGTTAGGATTGGGGGTTGGCAATGTTAGGAATGGGAGAGTTGGAGTGTTAGGATTGGTGGTTTGCAGTTTTAGGAATAGGAGAGTGGGAGTGTTAGGATTGGGGGTTGGGAGTGTTAGGAATTGGAGAGGGGGAGTGTTAGGATTGGGAGTGTTAGGATTGGGGGTTGGGATTGTTAGGAATGGGAGAGCGGGACTGTTAGGATTGGGGGTTGGCAGTGTTAGGAATGGGAGAGTGGGAGTGTTAGGAATGGGAGGGTGGAAGTGTTAGGATTGGGGCTTGGGAGTGTTATGTTAGGAATGGGATAGTAGGAGTGTTAGGAATCTGAGAGCGGAAGTGCCAGGAATGGGGAGTAGGAGTGGTATCCTGTTGGAGTGATCAGTCACAAATGATTTTAAATGTGATACATTGACGATCGTTATGTTGTGCATTGGTGTCACGGTTCATTCTACTTGTACACACAATCATGGTGTCACGGTTCATGCTACTTGTACACACAATCATGGTGTCACGGTTCATTCTACTTGTACACACAATCATGATGTCACCGGTGCTCATCAGAATACCTGACATTGGGTTGACTATCGTTCATTTGTAAGGTTTAATCCTAGCATGAAAACGCGTAGACCACCCGGTGATGTGAATGTTAGGACTCAGTCTCGTGGTGGTCTCTTTGATGTGTACCCCAGGGTAACAAGGTACTCACTGCCCTCCCTGTACTGCTGTCCCGATTGCCGTGCTGTCAACATGTTTAATCACAGAGACTTTCTGTGGTCTCTGTAGATGGTCTCTGTAGATGGTCCCTGTGGATGGTCCCTGTAGATGGTCTCTGTAGATTTAACCGTATTTTTAAACTACACCAACCACAAATAAACTTTTAATTAAACTATTTATAAAAAGCCCGAAAAAAGCAACATTTAAAAATAAAAATTAATTTCATGGAGTCCACCTCTTTAATGCTTTTTTGTGAACTTTTTGTGAACTTTTTGTGAAGTATTTTTGATACAGAGACTCTTTGAGACCCTTTGGTTTAATTACGCGGGCCCGGTATTGATGAGAGAGCATACGAGTAAGGAGGGTCAGAGGTCATGGACAGCATTAATCGAAGAACATTTGAGTGACCTGCGGGCTGGAATGCATTGACTTGTATGGAGATTAAAAAAAACAAAGATATTTTCTAATAAGTTTGACGTGTGGACGGCCATCACGTCTCAATGTGATGAGTGGGTCTTTGAAAGTACTGAGATATGAAGGGTATCTCTCAAATATGCCGTGAATCACTGAGATATGAAGTGAGTCTCTGAAATAGTAAGTGAATATCTGCAATATGCTGTGAATCTCTGAAGTATCTTGTGAATCTCTGAAATATGTGGTATATCTCCGAAATAAGAAGTTTATATCTAAAACATGTTGTGAATCTCTGAAAATGAGAAGTGTGTCTCTGAAATATGAAGTGTGCCTCTGAATTATGAATTGAATCTCTGGAACATGAAGTGTGTTCATCAAGTATTCAGTGTGTCTGTGACACTTCAAGAGAAAGCCTTGCAAACAGTTTTGGGCTGGCGAGACCTATTTATGTTATGAAACGAAATGACCTGCTATGGTCAAGTTGTTGATGCACAAGGTTGATCGCCACCTTAAACATCTATGTGTTAAGTAATACTGTGCACCAGTGTACTTGACCATAGGTCCACGCCATGGTTTTTAATGACCTTTCCTCTCATCATCTATGACCTTTGATACTAATGCATTATGAAGGAGAAAACAAATTCAATGTGTTTTGTTTTTGTTTTTTTCATTTTAATTTATTTGCTGCTGAAGGGGAAACCAGCAATAACAACTTTATGATAGAGTAAATATATTTAAATGGTGGGGAGTATTTCTAGGAAGGAGATTTTTGTTCTGAAACGATGCATATTATGGGGGGGGGGGGGGGGGGGGAGGAGGAGAAGGCGAACGAAAAAAACGGGGCAGTGACAATCCCTAACAAAAAAAACAACAAAACATTAACAACCAAAAAGTCTGGGTTAGAGAGTAGTAAATGTTCGGGATGTTGCTCGCTTATCTGGAGTATGGCCATAAATGTTGAGGCCTGGGGCCGAGGGCTCACCTTTAATTTGCAAGGAGAAACAGGGGCTTAAGGGGCTTAAAAGTCAAGAAACGCCCCGGGCGTCACACATTCTGGGGACACACCACTGACCAGGGCCGTCTCCACAGCAGCCGATGCCCTGGGTCTGTGCCCAGTGTGCCCATGCCTTAAGACGGCACCGCCCCTGACCCTATCATAGAAGAATCCATGAATGGACTTGGCAGCCATACATTGACAAGGACAGGCCGTCACAACCAGAAGATTTTTCTCAGATGGTTTCGACTAACATGAATGGACAACAACTGGGATGAAAACACCAGCACAGCTAAGATAGAATAGGAACGCATCAAGGTCAAGCAGCATAAAATGTCATGGATCAGGATGAAAGTTTGCTAGATTCAAATAGGCAGTAGGGTGAAGGTTTGCTAGATTCAAATATGTAGTAGGATGAAGGTTTGCAAGATTCAAAGCACTGTTCTTCTTCTTCTTTATTTTAAGGGCCCACGATCAATGAATTGATCATTCTGGCTCCTATGTTTCAGAGAGGTTTGCGATGTTACTGTCCATGGGTTTCAATGGGATACTTCACTGGTTGCAAGGGCGACTCAGCAGTGGTGTTATGAACTGGGGGTTGGAATACAGGAGGCAATAGACACAAATGTATCGAGTGTAGCCGCCTCAACTGTTGCTTTTGGAAGCTTGTTCCAGTCCCCTATTGTCTTCGGCAGGAATGAGGAGCTTCTGTACTTCGTTCTTGTTTTTACCAGCCGGAACTGTTTGTCGTGACTTCGTCGCAGTCTGGGGGGAAGATTAACGAGTTTCTGTTTGATTCCGGAGCAGTGCACCAGTCCATTTGTTATCTTGTACAACATGGTGAGCCTGGATAGTCGTCGTCGTTCTTCCAATGTCGACCAGCCCAGTGTTTCCAGCATGCTGCCAACACTCGAGGTGCTTCTGTAGCGGTTCATGACAAAGCGTGCTGCCCGTCGCTGGACCGCCTCCAACCTGTCTATGCTTTTCTGGGTAAATGGGTCCCAGACTGTAGAAGCGTACTCTAAAATAGGTCGGACAAAGGCTTTATAGGCTTTTTCTTTCACGCTTGAGTTGCCGATCTTCAGATTGCGCCTTAGGAACCCCAGGGTCTTGTTTGCCCGGTTGCACACACTGTTAATGTGCTCGTCCCAGCGGACCTCTCTTTGGATGGTAACACCCAAGTACTTAACGGAGGAAACTGGCTCAAGAATATGGCCATGCAGTTCGTAAGAGTGGTTTAGAGGGAACCTGCTTCTGGAGACTGACAGGGTTTGGCACTTGACGGGATGAAATTCCATGTCCCAGCTTATCTCCCACTCAGCTAACCGATTGAGGTCTTGTTGAAGCTGGCTCTGGTCAGAGCTGTTGACCATTGTCCTATATACCGCCGTGTCGTCTGCGAACAGTCTTGCTTGAGAGGTCAGCTTCTCGGGCAGATCGTTGATATATGCTAGGAACAAACAAGGGCCTAGCACTGAGCCCTGGGGGACCCCTGACTTAACACTGACAAAGGAGGAGGTTTTGCCATCTACCACTACTGCCTGGCATCGGTCGCTGAGGAAGCTAGAGATCCATGTTTTGGTAGTGCCTTGGATCCCATATCTATGCAGTTTGTGCAATAGCAAGCTATGGTTGACACGGTCAAACGCTTTTGAAAAGTCCAGCGCAAGCACATCAGTCTGCTTGCTGTTCAGTCTGTTTAGAAGACGTACCTCGTATTTAAATCAATAAACTCCACCGTCTTCTTTGTTTCCTGGTGTTTGTCCTCTAAATAACACCTCGAAATAAAGATTGTATTTAGACACGTAATTAAGCACTTGTTTAGAATCGATATGATACAATTTAAAAGTCTTCCTTACTCCATCAGCAGCTTCAAGTTGTCTGCTCCACCCCTTCCTTACTCTAACATCCCCCCCCCCTCTCGGGCCACGATTGCTTAAAATTTCTGATATTCTATGGACTAAATTGATTAAAGGAAATTTGTATCTGAACTCTGTTGAGCAGCCAAACTGACCCACGATATGCTGGTCTGTGCACCAGGACTTGTCCAGGTGGGGGTCAGACATAAACAAGTCCCAACCTAATGGAAATACTGTCTTTTGTTGACATGTGTCTTTAGGTCTGTCTGCATGTTCGTATTTGTTTAAAGCATGGTTTTATCTTTTAAACAGCACTTTAGGGTTTCCTGGCAGTAGGGAGGTCCAACAGCACTACATGACTGTCTGTAGGGAGGTCCAACAGCACTACATGACTTTCTGTAGGGAGGTCCAACAGCACTACATGGCTGTCTGTAGGGAGTTCCAACAGCACTACATGACTGTCAGTAGGGAGTTCCAACAGCACTACATGACTGTCAGTAGGGAGTTCCAACAGCACTACATGACTGTCAGTAGGGAGGTCCAACAGCACTACATGACTGTCTGTAGGGAGGTCCAACAGCACTACATGACTGTCAGTAGGGAGTTCCAACAGCACTACATGACTGTCAGTAGGGAGTTCCAACAGCACTACATGACTGTCGGTAGGGAGGTCCAACAGCACTACATGACTGTCGGTAGGGAGGTCCAACAGCACTACATGACTGTCGGTAGGGAGGTCCAACAGCACTACATGACTTCTGTAGGGAGGTCCAACAGCACTACATGACTGTCGGTAGGGAGGTCCAACAGCACTACATGACTGTCGGTAGGGAGGTCCAACAGCACTACATGACTGTCGGTAGGGAGGTCCAACAGCACTACATGAC